>WBNM01014607.1:1495-44371 GCA_013399055.1 Ramphastos sulfuratus | reverse complement strand
GAGGTGTCCCTGCCTGTGGCAGGGGGTTGGAACTTTGAGGTCCCTTCCAACCTTACCATTCTATGATTCTATGATTTGATAAGCCTCAATAGATTTCTACTGCACAAACTTGGCTATTTCTCCATCCTTTACAAACTTCAATATTTATAACATCCTCTGACTATGTGTTGCATGTCAGCTCTGTTGTGTGGTTTCCTCATTTTTACTTTATTCCCAGCTTCCTTTATTGTCCCTTAATTTTTGTACCAAACATGTTCATGTTGCAACACCATCAATAAGCAGAAGGTAGAGTGGGAAGAATGAGGAAAATTTCAGCTTTNTGTAATTTTCTACCTGGAAAAGAAATAGGGGTTGAAATCATTAAACACAGAGAGGTCAAACTAGCCAGAGAGTTAATGTCAAGAATTACTGGAAACATTATCTAAAATAATGGCTTTCTAAAACACACTTATCAAAGGATAGATGCCTGCAGCTTAGTCATTGTTGAAGATTAGACTCAAATACTGATGCATCCTGCTGTGAGAGAGCAGTGGGACAACAATCATAAGGATGAGTTCAGAGTGAGAACAAGCCATGTCACAGCCATGTTCCTTCAGGTCAGACTAAAGCCTTAGCCAAAGTAGCCTTCTTTGGCAAAAAAAAAAAAAGAAGGAGTCAGGTCAACATATATTACAGATTAGACAACATTTCTTCACAACAGCCCCCTAATCTGAGTGAATGGTAGCATGGTTTGTGTAGGCATGGTTTCTCACTAGCCATCTTGACCTAGAGTAGTTATTTATGCCCACTAAATTTGGATATGTCTACACTGATACTCTTTTTTATATCTGGAATTTACATTTCTGTATGTATGTGTGTAGAAATTAGGCTTAAGAGCCCAGACTGAAATTCAGCATCAAAGAAACAGGAAAAATAATCTTCTGCCTGCAGTCTGTCCTCTGTCTCACCTCTTCAATGACACCACTCATACAGTGAAAACTTATTATCAATGTCTGTCACTCATTAATGTTCCTTTATATTCAGGGAGGTGAACATGTTGCATATCTCAGGTCCCTAAAAATAAAATCATTCTTATTTATTTACAAATTAATTTCACAGTCTATANGTTGCAACACCATCAATAAGCAGAAGGTAGAGTGGGAAGAATGAGGAAAATTTCAGCTTTTTGGTATGCTCTGAAAAAACTCTCCCACTGAAGACCAACATAGGGTGCAGTTTCTAGCCTTCAGCTAGAAATAGAGCCAGTGGAAACCTATCAGCCATATACAAAACTCATATGACAAGAGGCTTAGAGTTCCCAAAATTTCAGTAGCTAAAATTCACTCACCACAACCTTCTAATCAAACGACAGCATACTGGCGGTCCTAAAGGCAGAATAAAGCTCTGTGTCTCCAAGCACACATCTCTGTGCTTACTGGATTAAATCTGGAGATTACAAAGGAAGACTTTGGGTTTGGAAATGGTTCAGATACCAGAGAGATTTGCACAGCATTTAGGGAATAGAATCATAGAATGGTTTAGGTTGGAAGTGACCTCAAAGATCATCTAGTTCCAACCCCCCCCACCATAGGCAGGGACACCTCCAGTCCTTCTGTAATAGTGTTCCTTGACTTGAGTAACTAAGCCTTGAAAAACAAATGATAGTTGGAGTCACAAAAGATAGATTAAACTTCCAGAGTGCTTTTTTTCCCAAAGCACTGTATGTGGTATGAACTGAGGATAAGCTCCCCATTGCCATTATGTGTGTCTGAGTTGTCCTGAATGGAAAACATCTGGGTGGCTGTAGGAACACCTGGTGCTTAGAAACTTCCACAAGAGTGCATTTATACATGAATTGCATTTTCTTTTTAACCAACAAAATGGTCAGCAAAATTAAGAACTGAAATTCTCCTTCATTCAGAGTAACACCCTTTTTCTCTTTTATGTTAAAGATCTTCCCTACATTTATGATCCAATTTAGGAGATAATGTCGATTAAATTGAATGTTGTGACTGGATAAAAGACAGCTGTTGAAAGATAAATGCTGCAGAGGAGAGATATATTTTTAGAGAAAAAAAAATTTTTTTCAGTGATGATTTGGTTCCATTACAGATATTTCTATTATATCAACTGATATTCTCATTTTTTTTGTGCAATGTAAATAATTTTCTTCTACCTTTGACAAGTGAAAATAAGATATTTACTTTTATGCTTCATTGCATTTGATTGAAAACTGCATTCTTATTTGCCAAAAGATGGGGCAAGTCAGTGAGGATTTGGTTTGTACTTTAGCTGCCCAGATAAATCCATAATCAGTCTGTTCCACCTCCCTACATAATTACCTAAACATCAGCCATATAGATCAACATCTTGAACTGTCTGAAGCAGAGGATCATTTAAAAGTGCAGAAATGATCAGTCCGGGATCTGACCAAGGCTTTTACTGGCTCCCACTGAGTTTATATGGCATATTTGCCACAAGGATTGCATTAATGTCAAACACCAAGTGCTGGGGTTTCAAAGTTTGAACATTTAAAACAATTAAAAATTAAATAGATTTGGAAAACTTAATTCACATTCTTTCGGTGTTTGCTTTACATCACAAGTCACAGAATCATGGAACAGAATCACAGAATCATTAAGGTTGGAAAAGACCTTTAAGATCTTTAAGTCAATAGCAACCCAACTACCATGACCACTGAACTATGACCTGAAGCACCACATATACACACTTCTTGAACACCTCCAGGTATGGTGACTCCACCACCTCCCTGGGCATCCTGTTCCAATGCTGGTTTTGCTAATGNCTTAAACATACTTCCTCTTGTCCTATAGATGGTTACCTGGGAGAAGAAACCACAGTCCGTGTTTTGGCTTTGTGTTTTTTTTATTATAACGACCTGACTTCATGTTGTCATTTGCCATCTCTGCACCTCTCCCTTTCTCTCTCCCTTATCTGTCTTCCCTTTTGTTTCCCTAGTCTAATTTACTTTTCCATCTTTGCTTCTTTTCTTTCTTCCTCATCCTTAAGTGTTCACTGCAGCAGGCAGTCTCCAGGGTCCCAGTTCTCATGTCTAGACAGTATGACAGCCAACCAGTGAAACAGCAGATCCGCATTAGCTTCTGCTTCCCTCTCTCATAGGTACTCAGTCACTCTGTTGCTATTCAAAAAATAAATTTAAAAAAAAATTGCATCCATCAGTTAAGAATTGCAAGGGAATGTAAGATGTGTGGTGTTTTACACAGGTGAGTCTGACAGCCAGACCTACTAAGTCTTGGAGATTCAATGATTTATTTATTTGTTTTTTAAACTGGGACAAAGGCAAATGGAATCACAGCCACTATATAGGAATAGAGGAAGCTGTATTTGCAAATGCACATGCACATGGAAACTTGCTAACTAGCAGGAAACACAACTTCAGAGCTGATCTTCAGGACAGGTTTCCAGAGGGACTGTTTTGCTATATCTTTTCATAAGGGATGCATTACCATTACCATTACCATTACCATTACCATTGTCCTTACAGGCACTGCATGTTGTGTGGCAGGTAACTGATTGCCTGTGGACAGCTTCTATTTTGAAAGCAATCTTGAAGGCAGTGCAAACAAATTCTGAGTTGTCTAAACTCACCAGAAGTTGACCATAAAATTGAAGAACATCTTGGATTCATGCTTGTCAGGCCACATGCAAATGATCCATACTGACAGCAGAGAAAATCGTCGCTCTCAGGCTCCTGATGTTCAGCTTGTGGGGTTGATATGCAGCATGTATCAGAAGCCCATGACCTGGAACGATATCCTCTGTGACTGTACTAAGGACAAGGTTCCCCTAAATGGTGACCAGGCATTTTTGTCTCAAGAATGGATTCAACTCAGTTGGGCATTCTGTTCCTTTTAACAACCACGATAGCATGAGGCTATTGTAACCAGCAGGCAGCCACACCAAAGCAGCTAATGGGCTGTGTTGCACCTCCTACATAACTGTTGTCTCTCTTTCAGGTGGTATTTAGTTCTTACAACATGCCATTGAGGTAAACCTGTAAAGTAGCAGTTCTTTAGTAGCCATCTTTTTGTTGCTTACTTGTTAGGCAAAGTCGTGACCACCATGTCCTAGCAAAATTAACTTGACAGCAATTTTTCTGAAGATTATTGTCACACTTTCTGATATTCGTCAACACAGCATGGCCTGGAAGATGTCTTGGTCCTCCTTGTCTATCTGGATTCCTCTTTTTCTTTTAAATTCCCTTCTTGACCTCACTGGAAGCATCTTGGTTTTGAGGACTGTCAGTAATATAGAATCATAGAATCATAGAATCATAGAATCATAGAATGGTAAGGTTGGAAGGGACCTCAAGGATCATCTAGTTCCAACCCCCTGCCATAGACAAGGACACCTCCCAATAGCACAGGTTACTCAAGGCCTCGTCCAACCTGGCCTTGAACACCTCCAGGGAGGGAGCAGCCACAACCTCCCTGGGCAACCTGTTCCAGTGCCTCACCACCCTCACTGTAAAGAACTTCCTCCTAACATCTAGTCTAAATCTTCCCTCTGCCATGAATTCAATGTTTTGTTATATGGTGGGTCTTCATGTCAACACACTGCAGATGTTGAAGGAATACTGTGACTGCTAAATGGCACTGATTAGCATGGTCACCAAAGGCATAAAGCGAAGGTGACATTCCAAAGCCAGTCTGTCTTCCATGCCATATAGATGCACCCAGGTGTCCTAGAGATGTTCTAGAGATCTGAAACATTAACATGCAGGAATCATTTTTTTGACTGGGACAACACTTGAGAGCAACCTAAGAATCAGGAGAAGTTTGGGGATCAAAAATGTAACAGGCCTAAATTGGACCCTTCACACAGGTAGTTATTGAAATATTTGTAGGCATGCCACAAGGTTATATAATTAACTATAACATGAATGGATTTCACAGTAAGTAGTGTGAGTATTCTACAACAGTGGCAGTCACTTTGAAATTCCCCACACAATCAGAGATTTCTTTTTGGTGTGTTCTTGCCTTCACATTAGACACCATCACACCTCGAAGAGCATGTAGATGTTCAGCTGCTTTCTCAGCCAAACAGATAGACAGAAACATTATATGTCTGGTAGCAGTTACAGACTCACTGACAGGCAAAAAGAAAGACTGCAGCTGTTTACATGTTTTCATTTGTGTTAGGTGTTCTTCACCCCACTAGGATGGTTACTATTTGTTCTTTGTTAGTGTTTTAATTGAAAGGCAGACCACAGAACAAATTCTTTGCTACTGAAATACAATACAGGCTTTTCTGAATATCAGTAGTAATAATCCTAATAGTTTCAGTACTGCTGCTACTACTACTACTAAGAAATCCCAGCAACAATAATAACAACAGACAGTGTTTTGAACGTTGTACAGCATATTGGAGAAATTCACGAGTGTTGCTTTGTATCCAGCAGGGCTTACGGACAAGACTGATAAGTCTTCAGTAAAAAATCTTAATATACACAAACAATAAAGGGAAAAGTTTGTTGCTTTTGTCAGGTTTGCATAACAAGTCAGCTATACAAATATTTAATTTCACAGAATCACAGAAACCTTCTGGTTGGAAAAGACCCCCAGGATCATCAAGTGCCAGCATTATCCCTACTCTGCAAAGTTCACCCTTAACCATTCCTCAAGCACCACATGCAAACAACTTTTAAACACATCCAGGGTTGATGACTCAACCACCTCTCTGAGCAGCCCATTCCAATGCCTGACCGCTCTTGCTGTGAAAAAAAATCTTTCCGAATGTCCAGTCTAAACCTACACAGTTGCAGCTTGAGACCATTTCCTCTTGTTCCATCACTATTTACTTGTGAGAAGAGACATCAGCCTCCTCTTCAAACTAAACAGCCCCAGCTCCTTCAGTCGCTCCTCATAAGATTTATTTTCCAGCTCCCTTCCCCAGTTTTGTTGCCCTCCTCTGCGCTCACATGAGTACCTCCACATCCTTCTTGTAATGAGGAGTCCAAAACTGAATACAAGGTGTGGCCTTACCAGAGCCATGTAAAAGGGGACAATCACATTCCCTACTCCTGCTGGACACAGCATTTCTAATACAAGCCAGGATGCCATTGGCTTTTTATGCCACCTGGGCACACTGCTTGCTCATATCGAGTTCATTTGTGACTATATCAAAGGGTTCTCACATGCTGTGTACAGGACACAAAAGGTACATTCAGAATTAAAAAATGTACTGCACTTTCTCCCATTGGTAGGAATTACATGGGTTTTCTTTACCCAGCATGTTTACATGCTCTGACCATCTTTAATGGTCATATAATTTATACATGGTTATAATATACTCTAAACATCTATGAAAATACTCTGTATCTTCTGAAAAGTAATGTATAATTCACTAAAAAATGCCAAAGGGAAGTTACAATCTTTTTCAGAGTATGAAAATTATTAATAAAAAAGTGTCTTTGGAGATTGCAATCACCCTTGTTGGTAAAGGGGGTTTGATGATTTTGTTTTTTCTTCAGTGTAATGAAAACAAATTATTTCTATGGGGAATATTCTTAATTCAGTGCTGCAGATTCCATTACCTAAACCAACAGTGGTTTTTAATGCAATGAAGTCATTTGTAGGAATTATATTTTCTTCATCAAGTTTTCCACTAACAAACAAAGCAATGGGAAATGCATAATTCATGTGCTTCACAGGGGAAGGGATACATATTATTTACTTGTAAAAGTAAAAAGTAAGGCATATTATAAATTAGCCACTATAATATCTGATTGAATTCAGTGTTATTAAAAGTTGGGGTGAATTAGAGGCATACATTCAGGAAAGGAAACCCCTAAAACTACAGGAAAAAAACCAACTTTTAAAGTCTAGTATAGAAAAGCAAAAATTGGAGGATGTGGTTTAGGAGGTGTTGTATGACATATTTTGTCAACTAGAACAGTGCCTTCATTTTTAGAAATGTGTAAAGTGATATTAGTACTTATCCATTTGGAATTACAAACTATTTTGAAGGGGGGGATTGTATGTCAAGACCTACAGAATTTGATTGAGTCCAAGTGTTTCTTAATATTGTATTGGGTTAATTGTTCAGTGAACAGTAGAATAAATGAAGACAAAAGGGAGCTCTGGAGGTCACCTATTCTGTTCCAAGCAGGGATGTCTTCAAAGTTAGAGCAAGTTGCTCAGGGCTTTGCTCAACTGAGCTTTGAAATCCTTCAAAGATGGAGATGCCACAACCTCTTTAGCAAAACCATGCTGACGTTATAGCAGTATTCCAAGACATATCTTTTTCTTTTTAGAAATATGTGTAATTTGTGTCTGAATTCCAAATTCCAGAATCCTCTTTACATGCCATCTAGAGCTGTATAAGTCCTAAATTTCTTGCCCCCAAGTCAGTATGTTGACTGCATTTCAGGTATTTTCAGTATTTTAATCACATGCATGTGAATGATGCATCAACAAAGAATATAATCTTAAGATGGATTCAGTATGTCCAGTAGTATAACACTGAATTAATTTCTGTAATGCTGTATATATGTATTATTGCCTGGAAGCTTTTAATAGCAAGGAGGAAGTATCACCTTCTGTGTCAGTAATGAGAAATTCAAGACGACTCTGCAATGTGCACTTACAGTCCAGAAGCTCAGTCATATCCTGAGCTGCAGTAAAAGAAACATGGGCAGCAAACTGAGGGAGGTGATTCTCCCCCTCTGCTCTGCTCTGCTGAGACCCATCTGAAATATTGTATTCAGCTCTGGGAGCCTAGTGTAAGAACAACAGGGACCTGTTAGAGCAGATCCACAGAAAGGCTACAAAGATGATCAGAGATCTGGAGCAGTTCTGTGAAGACAAGCTGACAGAGCTGGTGCTGCTCAGCCTGAAGAAAATTGAGGGAGACCTTAGGCTTTCCAGTACACAACATGGGCCTGCAAGAAAGATGGAATTTTTACAAGAGCTTGTAGTGTTAGGACAAGGGGTAATGGTTTTAAACTGAAATAAAGTAGATTTAGATTAGACATAAGGAAGTTCTTCGGTGTGTGGGTGGTGACACACTGACGCAGGTTGCCCAGAGGGGTTGTGGATGCCCCATACCTGGAAGTGTTGAAGACCAGGTTGGATAGGGCTTTGAGCAGCCTGGTCTAGTGGAAGGTGTCCCAGTCCATGGCAGGGCACATGGGAGTATATTATTTTCTGTGTCACTTCCAACCCAAAACATTCCATGATTGTATGATTCTATGAACTATACCAAGTAGCACCTCTGAAGGACTAAGTATATTATGATTAGCACCTCCTAAGGACTAAGACCTTTCTCTTTTCTTGAACTAACAATTAAAGTTTAATTTTAATAAACTGTTTACAAGACAAAGTTAATTTTCACTTTTTTTTTTTCTCTAAAAGAAAGTAAAAAATCCTACTTTTACCCCCAGACATGCAAAGAATCTAGAAATGTTACATGTCTGGTAGTGGGTTGGACTTGATGATCTTTGAGGTCTCTTCCAACCTTGGTGATACTGTGATGCTGTGATACTGTGATTCCCTCAGTTGATTAAACATTCTTTAAACTCATTTAAATTAATTAACTTTGTCTCACTAATTTGTTGTTGGTGGAGAAGAATCTAGGCTGTTTTTTTTTTCAGAAATAGTATTTTTGAACAATATTTTTTGAAAGATGGTGCTTATTATTGTAGACTCAGATTTGGAAGCTCTATGTTGGAGGTAATGAGGAAAGACAATTCAAATGGTGATAAGTTTTGCAGGCACTGATGAGATGCCAAAGCTTATGGAGTGTAGTGCAGTGAATTTTTATTTCATTGGAGGAGGAAGGGATGTTGCACTAGCTCGTGCTCCTTCTGCTGAAAATATCAAGTGTGTAGAAGGTGATGAGGTTACCTTTTAGTGTCCACCCTAAATTCAATCAACAAGATTAAAATTGACTACAATGTGCATGCAAAGCATGTATCTCCTATAAACAGGCCATTCAATCTGAGTGCTCTTTCATCTGCAGCAGTAGACAAAGGTTACACTACTCATCAGTCAAGAAAGAATTTAGCTTGATGGTGGTGGGTTTGGTGTCTCTGGTTTGGGTTGGTTTTTTTTTGTTGTTGTTGTTGTTTTTTAATTTTAAGGCTGCTCTGTTATTGTGAAACTCTAATGATCTTCCTATCACTTGGATAACCAGCATATGTGATGTTATCCATTGTGACAATGTTATTAATTCACTGTAACAATACACCGTGACTATCTGCAGCATGCATGCTGCATGCTGAAATTCATATGATTATGTTAGTTAATAATGGGGGGTTTTATCTGCCTTTTTTCTTGTTTTTTCAAACAGCTTTTCATGAAAATTTCAAGTGTCTTTGACTCAATAGCAAGTCATAACTCCTTGTAGGTGCCTCTCTTATCATACATGGTGTAAAGAATGGCCTACTCTTCCTCCCTCTCCTTTAATTTAATGCCTGTAATTATTATTTGAAATCTTTATTCACTTTCTTTTGATAAAGCACATATAACTGCAATATTTCTTAGAAATGAAGTACTGTCCATATAAATGAAATGGACTAAGGTGATGTTTAGCTATTCACACTAGCATGATCCATTCAGCTAATAAGAGTTTTAGGGTATATATCTTTCTGCATGTATTTAGAAAAACATTGACCTAACCATCACCTTTGCTTTGGTTTCTTCAAGGATAGCATTGCTTTATTCTCATTGAAGTGCTTGCACGAACTATCCAGCCTGGCCTATATGAAGGGAAGAATTTCATAGTGGTGCTAGAAAAGTGAATATGAAAGAAGTGGCCTCACAGTTGCTCTGAACTGACCAGCATTAACTTCAGGTAGGACTCTCAGATTTCCATCTGAGACTTCCTGGGAAAAAATTAGGTCACAGGAGCTCTGTATTTTCTGACTTACCTACAACACATGCGACCTGTCATGGTTTGTGCTATGGCAACAATATGTTCATTCTCATTAAGTGCAATACATGTCAAAGACATCAGACCTACTGTGCAGATGATCAGTTTAATAAGATGATTTGCACACAAGGTTTAGCATAATGCAAGCATGCAAACACTGTCATCAAAAATAACAAAAACCAAAAAAACCCCCACGGCAGAGCTGCCCATTTTCAGTTAAAGGATCTAAAATGAAGTCTCCAAAGTCAGCAAGGAAATGTTAGCAAGGAGGGGTGCTATGTACTACACATCAACATCACCCATCTTTTTGTGATGACACTTAGAAAGACAGTTTTAGTTATGGAGCACTACTTGTGCACCCTTTTCCACTCAAGGACCTAAGCCAACAACTTAACTGAACGATATCTATGTTCCTTCCAATATGATGATTGATATCAATATCCAGTATTCAGAGGCAAACACATTTGTCCAGGTATAGTGGTCATTATTCTCAGCAAAAGTTTGTTATTCTCTCTGCTACTTAGTGGTTTGGGGTTTTTTGCATTTGTTTTAGTTAGGTTTTTTTTGTTTGTTGGGAGGTTTTTTTTTGTTTGGTTTGGTTTTTGGGTTTTGAGGTATCGTTAACCTTGATTAATCTATTACCATTTAAAATGAAAAGAAAACATACTGAGCAATTTTTTCCCTACAACCTCCCCAAAGGACTTCCATAGGGAGCACAAAAATTTGAAAGAAAATTACACTGGCAATCTTCACTATTTTGCCAAATGTCTTTACTGTGTCAAACAGTAAATACCACTGTGCACTCCAGCAGTGGTAGAGTACAATGTTGATTATTACAATTCCATGAGCCTGGGAAAACTCTCTGCTGAATTATACTCTTCACAGTAGATATAGATTTATATTATTTTTTCTCTATTTTATCTGAAACAGCAGATCATGGCAATGCAATGATAAAAGAGCCTTGCACTAAAAATATTTTAACTGCAGTTCATACTTCAATTTAACAAATCAAAAATATCTTCAGCTATCTCATGTATTAATTATACCACAGCTTCTTCTCCTTATAAGGGCCTGAGAGATGAAATAGGAAGAATGCAGCATGTCAGGCTGCTTTATCCTCTCTTCTTCAGTTGGGAGGAGGAGGGAAGGGGAGTGATTGTTTATTAAAACGTACCATGTCCTTGAATTTAAGTAGAGTTTTGTATGTCTGCCACCCATATAATCCTTTCAGTGAACTCTAGAAATAAAGCCAGGGAGGGCAGGGAATGAGTACCTTTTCTGTCTGCTGCTGCTACCCCTGCTGCAGCTACTGCTGCTGCTGCTGTTGGTAGACAATGGCCTCCATCACTTATCAGTCTCCTGTGTTGTGTCCAGGCAGGGATTCACATATGAAGCTGGATAAAGTGCAGAGGAACCTAATACCTCTCAACTATGCCATAACTAGGATGACTTATTTCTCTGGGTAAGAAAAAAAATACATAGATACATACATAAATTTAGCTGGAGCTGGAATACAAATGCATGGAAAGGGAGAAGGCATATTGTTTTTTTATTATATTCCACAATTGGAAAGCCATTCCTTTCACTCTTTAGCACTGAAGTACAAGTGGACATGCAATTTATCTTCTGAAGCCCCTTTTGGCTACAGTGAGATTTCTTGGACTTGTTCTGGTGTTGAAGTTCACTTGACAATTTGATTATTCATTGCATTAAATCAGAGATGTTTAGATCCTTGATCTTCAAGCAAATCATGATCATGTGTAGGACTTTTGTCCATTTATCACCTCACCTGTGTCTGTGAAGTTGTGATTGCTTGTATCTGCATATCCACAAAGTCACAGCATGTCGCTTTGCTTCTGTCTTCACTTGCTCAGCATATCCTCCCCTCACACCTAAATTTAGATTCTGTAGCAATTCATTCTTCAACTTGTACTGCTGTCAGTGTAGACAATTCTGTAGTGATATCCTCTCTGATGTGCTGAACACTGCACAAGACAGAGAAGAAGTCATTAATGTATTAAACTTAACAAGATGGCAATTAATGGAGAACATGGCTCTCTGGATGTGTTTCAAGCATGCATTTAAAATATGAATGTAAATTCTCTTGCAATGTGAAGTGTTCTCTATTTAAATTTCCTAATTGAGATTGAGAGCTACTAATGATATTGACCTGATCTCAAGCCACTTGTGCCAGGATTGATTTTGTAAAGGGATGAGCACTCTGGTCTCAATTCTGCAAGTGCTTCTTACGCACATGCCTAACTTTAATCCACATGAACAGTTCCATTTAATACAAAGATGGTCCTTGTGCTCTCAGGTTGAAAACTTACTCAGCTGCTCTGCTGGAGCAGGGCAGAAGAAGCATGCATCCCTTTCAGTAGTTTTTCACCCGCAACAATTTAATTATCTTATCCAATACCTTGCTGTTTGGCTTCTAGCTAAGTGATTTAGATTAAAGACTCACTTCTAAATATTCACTTTCTGTCTGTTTAACTAAGGCTCCATTTTTCAAACTATTTGCAACCACTTCTATGCTAAACAATGTGTTTTGGGTTATCTTGACATTATTTAAAATTGACTTCTTTTCAGCAAGTTAGGAGAAACATACAGAAGCTATGCTGGAAACTAAGTAGAGTTTGTCATCAGATTTAATTCAAGCACATATATCCAAACATTCTTCTTGACTTTCCCCCATCACTTTCTTAACATCACTTGATCTGTATCTGTCCTGATGTAGGGTAGCACAAGGAGAATGGAATCACAAGCTCTCTGTGCCTGTGTTTTATGTATGGGGGATATATTATATGATAAATCTAAACCTAAATTTATTTCACTGCAACTTAAGCGTAGTCAGATTGAGTTTGCCATGATTGTTAGACTACACCTGCCTGTTACCATGACCAAGCTGAAAAACGTTCAAATGTTTCCAGATTGTAGCTGCTAGATCATGTGACTGATAAAAAAGCTTTTGAGATCCATTTATGTCAAGTCCATGCAAATTTCTTGTGTACACAAGGCTCAGTTTAGATTAATGTATCATGTAATCATGTATCATGCATCAGTAAGAGCATCACAAACAGGGTACCAGGTGACCAAACATACCACAAGCCCAGCTTTAGTGAACATGACCTAGTGAAATCTACTCTGCTTAGTTTGTGAAAGCCCTTGCAATACTGCTAATGCAATTCTGCACCTAGAAATGCATTGATGGCCTTCTACATCCTGCAGTGAGGAGGGACATAGACCATTGCACGGATGATCAGTCCAGGAAAGTTCTTTGCAACAAAAATGCATTCTTGCTTAAAAGCATCTATATTAAACAGGCAATTAAAAAGCTTGTCATAAATTAACTGCTTGTATTTCTCAGGGAATATAAAAAAAAATTTTCCTCAACTTCAGATCATTCCATCCTCTACATTAGAACCCTCCCTGGGGTTGGCAGTCACTTGGTCCTCTGAGGGAGACCTTCTTGCCCTGTGGGAGGTCTGTTGAGGATGGTGCAAACTTGGAGTATGAAATATGCAACTTCCTTCCTCGCCACCCCTCTGCAGTGCTGCAATAAGGACCCCAGAAAGCTTGTCTAATACCTCTCTGTTTCTGAGTAGTTTTCAGTTGCCACAGAAGCAGAATGGAAACATGATCCTTGCAAAGATAAGAAATCATTAAGCCAAAGCATGATTGTTATGTCCATACCACTGTTTTATCATGGCCATATGTTAATAAGTAGGTGGTCCTAAAGAGCAGCATATATGGAACTCGTATTCTCATGTTATTGGGTAATCTTTTACTATATTTCAGATTCAGCAGACTAAGTTCCTTCCTGGCAAATTTCTTGGTAGGAAGGTGCATGTGTGTCCAAGCAAATGCATGTGGATATGTGTATTGAAAGACTCCCTGTGAGAAGTGATGTTTTAACCGTGTGTTTGCTGGAGTAAATGGCCTCACACAGTTACAAAGCAGATGTGAGGTATCCATGTGCTATGCTTTTTTCATCACTTCAACCAACCAGATTTATTGTGAAAATACGTGCAGTGTGTGATGGTGATTTTCAGCTTATCTGTTTCTACTGGGTCTTGAATATTTTGCTTGCTTTACTTGTTTGTGAGTCGCCTGGTAGAAGATTTGTTAGCATTTACTGGGTTGATAGACAGTTTCTGTTCTACAGTTCTGATATAATTTTCTATTACATTTTTTTGAATTAGTTGTTTTTGTTCATTGATATTCAGTCTTGTAAAAGCAACTTTGAATAACCAGAACATTAAAGTGAAACAACCATTAGAAAACAGGTGACATTTTACCGCTGCTACCCCTGCTGCAGCTACTGTCACTTTGCCAAGAAAGCCTGGATTATATCAGAAATAGTGTGGCCAGCTGGACCATGGAAGTGATTGACCTCCTGTACTCAGCACAAGTGAGGCCAAACCTTGAGTACTGTATTCAGTTTTGGGGCCCGCCCTCAGTACTAGAAAGACATTGAGGCCCTAGAGTGGGTCCAAAGAAGCATAACAGAGCTTGTGAGGAGTCTGGAGAACATATATTATGAAAAGCAGGTGTCGTGGTAAGCCTGAACAGGCCTCTTGGGATTGTACATGTCCTGGCTTATGCAGACATGTTTTTCTGCTATCTCTCCTTCTGTTGTGGGGAGAGAGCAACCGCGGGAAAAAGGACAAAGGACCTGGCACCACTAAGTCTGGGGTCCGGGGTCTGTCCATCACCTGTGGTTGCTAGGGGGCACATGATTGCCTTGTGCAGGGCCCGTGATCTGCCCAAAAAAGGATAGAGCAAGCCTATAGCTTCACCCAATATGGCAAAATCTTGGGTAACTGCCATTTGATTGGCTATCTCGTGTCCAAAGGTCCAATTGATCTTTGGGCTGTGTTAATAAAAGGAGCAGGGAACACGGGGTGCGTGCCTTCCGCCATTGCGGGTGCCTGTTTGCATCCTGCCTGCTGCCTCCACGCATTCGCCAGCGTGGTACCGTGAGACGTCCTGCCTATGGGAGCCTGCTTCCGGCGTCAGCCAGGATCAGGTCAGAGATCGTCTCTCTTCTTCTCCAGTGCTCAGGAGGCTGGAGAAACTTTAAAGCCTCCAGCAGCTTTCGGCCCGGCAACACAGGAAACCCCACCACGTTCTTTGGGTATTGTTTTCCTGTGATATTTTTTGTGAGTAAATACCAAGCCTCTTGTAATCATTGATTGCCTTCTGCCATAAGCGGAGAGCTGCTTCTCGGGTCCATCTGGTGAACAAGCGGCGTGCTGGCCGCAGGTGGTGTGTTGACCACAAACCTTCTCTTTTCCAGTTTGGTTCGAGTTCTGTTGAGTATATGTTTAATGGTTATTTCCAGATCCTGTTATAACCTGTATATTGTTTCCATAACGTTGCAAAGAGCCTGTTACTATTGTTACTATTGTTATTATTGAATGGTGGTAGGGGGTGGTGTGAGTTCTGATTAATGTTGATAAATTATATATTAATATTTTTATAGTATCGTCTCGCAGTACCTAAATTACCCCTCCCCTACAGCAGGTGAGGTAAGTGGGTGTTTTTAGTCTGAAGAAAAGGAAGTTGAAGGGAGGCTTTCTCTCTAGCAGCAAGCGACAGGACAAGAGGAAATGTCTTTAAGTTGCACAAGGAGAGATTTAGATTAGATATTAGAATAAACTTCTTCACTGAAAGGGTTATCAAACACTGGACCAAGCTCCCCAGTGAGGTGGTTGAATCACCATTCCTGAAAGGTGTTTAAAAGGAGAGATGTAATTCTGAGAGACATGTTTAGCACCAGCCTTGGTAGTTAGATAATGGTTGGACCCAATGATCTTAAATGTCTTTTCCAACCAAAAAGATCCTATGATCCTACGAAATACCAGACCCCTGTCCTGTGATGAGTTTTCTTACTCTCTTAAGTGAACAGTTCTAGGCTACCCAACAGGTAGATACAGATGCAGCACCTATCTGTCTACCTTCCTAGGCTTCTGCTTGCTGACTTTTAATATTTATTCCTGTATTGTTAATTTTCTCAGCAGAAATTTGCAACATCTGAAACAAAGCAACTAAAACATTGAATATTCTGTTAACCAAATTCTTCCCAAAAAGGGAAAACTTTGGGAAGTTTTTTTTTAAGTGCTGAGATCCTCAGTACCTCATATCCTCTGGAAAAAAAAAAAAAACAGTGAGTGAAAAATGAACAAGTCATGGATTTTCAGTGCTCTAATGACTTATACTAATGTATTCCTTCATCTAAATACGGATTTCTATTTAAAATTCAGTATGCAGGGATATTATAAATTCTAGTTTAATAGATTCCAAATAATTGCCCTTTACAAATGATGAATAGCTGTTTAAAGCCACTGATAAGAATATACTATTCCTTCCTCAACAATGAGCCTTCCACATTAGCTGTATCATATATGCCTGAAATTAGTTTATTAATTTTTTTATTGATATGCAAACTACAAGCTGATGGCAGATGGCAAATAACCCCTCATTCTGACACCAAACCCTCCAAAAAAAAAGACTTGCCTCTGCTACTTTTCTTGTAGGGGGACAAAAAAGAAAGATATGAAGATAGCTTTTATATTGTAGGCAGGCCACTGAAATGCAGATGATGCGATCCTCTCTAGTATTCAGTTTTCAGATATTCTGGCATAAAAAGAATAAGATATAAGGTTGAATTAATGACCAGGTTTTGCACAACCGCAATTCAAGATGCTTTCTCTGTGCTGTTCATGCTATCTCTGCCCTTTAAAACAGCCATTCCAGACCTGTTCTTTCATTTAAAAGATGAGCGTCCAGAAATACTGAAATTAAAAATACATTATTCATATATTCAACATAGGAACAACCTGAACAAAAGATGCACTTAACAGAGCTGATGGTTTCTTCATAACACATGAAACTCTTTGAAAACACCAAGCAAAATAGATTAAATGCACCTATAGTTAAATTGCAGTTATAGCATACATACAACATGATATTGGAAGTTTCTGAAGCTGTGTTTTCTGTTCTAAACACACCTCCTGTACTTCTGTGCAGCATTGTGCTGGTTTGAGGCTAATTGGAATATTTTAATGAGAGAAATTAAATCATTGGTTATGAAAAGAAAATAATGATGAATTCCATTGTCATTCATTGGTTTGTTGAAAAGGATAAAAAGCCAAAATGTAAATAATTTGTCCTTCTTTGCTTTGGGATGCTTCTTCCCTTCACTTCTTTGCTCTGCCCTAATTTCTCCACTAACTTTGGCTATCCAGATAATAAGTAAGCTTTGCTGGTTGATTTGGTTTCTGTCTGGGAAGGAAGAGAAAGGCTTTGAACTCCTTCTGGGCAGTTTGTTTGAGAGGGAGTTTGGGTTTCTGTATTACTTTTAATTTGTATATAATTGTAAATACTTGTAAGTATATTTTGTATATATGCTTGTGCATTTTGCTTTGCTGTAAATACAGCTTCATCTTACTTCCAGCCCATCTGAGCTGGTCTGGTAAATTTCAAATAGGGGTGGTGGGGAAGTTCCTAAGCCACCACAAGCACTTGGGATAATGTATGCAAAGTGTGACACTATTGGAAAACCATCACCAACAGTTTTTTGTTTAAAACCTGGGGGGGGAAAGGGCTGTGAAGTGTTATGTCAGATATTTAAGAAGGATGTATGAACATGAAACTATGGTGATGCTGAAGTTGTAAGAACACCATATATATATATATGATTTTTCACTGCATAGAGGTTGGGTTCTACCAAGCTTTTAGATTACAACCAAAACCAAAATTCTTGCTGTATAAAATTAAATTGTATTAAGAAACATTAGTATTTCCTATTATGTGTATGCAGTGCAAAGTAACTAGTGCTTGCTTGCTTTCTCTGTCCATGTGTGACTGTACATGATTATGTATGTGTACAGACACTGCACCTCAGCTGAATGTTTGCTGCTGGAAAGACATTTACCAGTGTCTTTATTTGCTAAAGCTAACAGCAAAAAGAAAACCTCTTCATTCTTTCCTAGAGATTAGAAAGTTACCATAGGAATTGTTATATTTTCTCCATTTTAATTTTTCCTACCTGCAAGCAACTTAGATTTGCTTTCCAATTAATTTTCCCTTGGCAAAGTTAGCAACACCACAAGACATCCTGAAAGTGGGTTAAAGCAATTTAATGTCTTAACCATAGTGATGTCTATAATACTTGGCTCTGATCCCTCCAGCTTTTTATTTTTTTTCTATAGGATCGGGGCAGTTACCCCCCTCTCAGGGCCTTTTCTTCCTCCCTCTGGGGTAGGCTGCCTTCTCCACACACCACTGGTACCCAGAAAAGAATGGTTCTTCTGTTTGTCTGGCTGCCTGCATATTGCATCCATTGCCCCATTCAGCCTGTCTTTTCAGGTCTGCTAGCTGCTGTACAACTTAGCTTTTGTGCTCTACTGCCAGGGGTTTTCTGAAGCCAGACGCTTTTTGCAAAGAGGGTATATTTGCATAAACAATACCATGTGAGGAGGTTTGCTGGAAACAAAATCAAAATTCAGCTGAGTAAATCTTCCTGAGCAACTCATTTCTTCAACCAACACCTATCGTTACCATCTGTATACTAAATTATGGCTGAAAATGTGCGCAGCTCTTTCTTTTCACTTGTTCTTGTGTACAGATTCCTCATATCAGCTGAAGTGTATTTTGTTTTCAAATTTAGGCTGAACAGAGACCCTTAAAGAGAATTTAGTGTATGGAATGAGAAAAATATGGTTGTGTTAAACAAGGAACAGAAGGCCAGCCATGCATCAACTAGCTTGCAACCCAGATTGGATTTGTACTGAAGGCTCATCAAAATGCATATCAGAAACAAGATCTACCCATCAGCTCACTGAGATTTCAGGTCAGTGATGGCAGAGCAGCTTTATCAGAACAGAGCAGGGAGTGGAAAGCTTACTACTGTGGCTGATAACTGAAGGAATCATTCTGGAAATAGATGTACTTAAAACAAATCTCTAGTGGCTTAAAATATTGGCTATATTGAGTTCGTGTGTATGTGTATGCACATAAACACAAACATAAGAAGGTCATACATATGTATACATGAGTGAATTCATATGTATTTCTTCACTCAAGCAAACATACAAACATGATCTGTGCTGCATCCTCTCTGTGCATTTACAACATCTTATCCATGGGAATAAAAATAATTAGGCTAACCCTGCAAAAAGGCAGGCAGGCAGGCAGTCCAGAAGTAGCCACACAGAAAGAAAAGGCAGAATACAGTTTCACAAGCCATTGCTCAAATCTCCTGATTATTTGCATTTTTTATTCAAATATCTAGCTAGGAAATGAATCTCTCTCTATTCCATTATATTGCAATCTTAATTTCGCTTTCTTGCTCAGTTGCTTTGGATATAATTAATAACAATATTCAAAATGTGTCTCCCCTATTACATTAAGTCTGTACATACAGCATCTTCCGTTTTGCGCTGCCTATCAAACTCCTCTGTCAGAAAAATGGTGTCTATGGATGCATTCTGCATACAAAAATGCCATGAATGAAAGGTTCTCCTACCCCACTGCCTGTATCACTGCCTGTTTCCAAGCTCTAGTGTCAAGTGGTTTGGAAGATGCCAGACTGCCTCCATCCACAGATTAAAACAATGTGTACAGGGAATTCTTGTGGGCCTCTTCTGCTGATCTGGTTTCTTCCCACACAAAACTCAGCTCAGAGGAGCTGTTTGAACAGAAGGTCTGCAATCACATCTTTTCACCTACAAACAGAAGTCCTATCCAAAAGCTTCCCAAGCACCTCCCAAGTGTCTGAGATAGCCCTTTGCCATGAATCAGGCTTTATTTCTGTCATGGGGCTCCCGTCAGGGTGCATCTCACCCTGAGGATGTACCTGAAAGGACAGAGAGCAGAAACCTGGAAGGAAATACATTCATTCCTTCATACAATTTCTAAGTCCTCTGTAAGATTTTGAGCTTTGTTATTCTTATCTGGAATGTAAAGTGCCCCATTTAATGACACTGGAAAAGGAAGGTCAGTGAAGGTTCTGTTAAGGAATTAGGCTTAATAACTCTTTTTAACAGATTTCAGTTTGGGGGACTCACCTCTTTGAGGTATTTACCATTTGTCACATGACAAGATTTGCTACACAAATACCATACATAAGCCACATCCATTAGGGTGCTAGAGATAGGAACGTCCACTAAGTAACATCTATAAATATGATTTTGTTATTCTACTTCACTGCCTATAATAAATCTTTCTTTATTCTGAAATTAAAGACATGACCAGCAACCTTATGCAGACCACCCCTGGTGTTAGTTTACAGCATAACTGACTGTATTAAGCAAGAGGAAAAAACAGTAATAACCAGAATTTGGTACTGGAACAACAAAATCCAAAATGCCTGCTATAACGATGTCACAACATTTTAAGATCAAGCATTGCAGAGCATGTTTATCATCCAGTAGTTCCAAGCTTTGCAGCAAAGAAGTGAGTTTCTCCTAAGCTCGATCTTCTCTATGTGTCCTTGTTCAGCCCTGCAAGGCCAAGTGAGGTCCTCCAGCTCTACAAAAGTCATATATGACCCCATTGCTACCTCTTCCAGCTCAATCTGTTCCTGCCTGGCACATGTCTTCTCCTGCTAAGGTTAGAAACTAGTTTACTGATTCCACTGGTCACTCCTGTGGGGGTAAGCTCATGGAGCCCTCCACTAACATATCAACATATCTGCATCTATATATCTATAAATGTATCTATGTGTATTTATATATGAAGAGAGAAAGCCTGAAATCAGCCAGGCATACAAATGACAGCAGTCTCACTGACAATAATTCATCATGTTACAGCTGGGATATGAATAGGGATATGTAGGAGAAACTCACATTTCAATGGTGGACCATCTCAGTAATCCAGAATATGGTATATACTGCCTTCTTTTAAGACCAGTTATATTCAAGGTGTCTAGGCTGCTTCTTTACCCACAAAGGAAGACTGTTTCTGAAATACAGCTCAGGAACATGTCAGACTGAAAGCAGAACTTGCACTTGAGTGACTAACAGTTATGTATCCTGAAGTTAATAGGCTCTCATATGTTAGCATACACATTAATCTGTGCATTAATCTCTGCCTTTCTGAGGATTTTCTCTATGTTGCACTCTCTACTCTGGGGGAGAAAAAAAAAAAAGAAAGAAAAAGAAAAAAAAAACCCAAGAAAATAAGAAAAGAAAAAAATTCACAGAAGAAATTGCAGTGTTTATGTAAGGCAGAGAGACATTGCCTGATTAACATTAGCTGTGTGCTCATTATAGCGCAAGAAAAATTAGTGGGAGTGGAGGGTTGGAAATAGGAGAGAAGGAAGAGTGAACTCCGTGTTGTTTGCAAAATGTATTTTTCATGGAGTCTGCAAAACGCTTTGGAGGGGGGTTTGCATGACTGGATTTTGTAATCCTCATAACTTGGCAATCAATAAGATAAATGGAGGAGAACTGAATAGCTAGTGGCCTCAGTCTTGATGATGCCAGGATAAATCCTTTTAATAAACATGAAACTGCAGCAGAGCAGAAATTCTAAGTCCTACTTTTGATTTAAAGATGTTTACCTCTGTATCTGCTACATTTCTCAGGTTTTTATACTCCTCCTATCTTTTCAGTTTTAGCTCTCTGGCTACCCATACAGTTAATTGGATTTTGCATTTATTCTTCAATGATGGAGCGTGTGTGTATGCACATAACACATTCATATATGCAGACAGTAAGGACATACATAGAGCTTTGCTCTGCAGTGGCTCCCGAGAATTTTCCTTAATGGAAAATTACTGTCACCTATAGTAACTTCATTCATGCTTGAAGCATGCTGTTGTCTGTATGGGAGATTCACATTTGTGAAACATGCAGAGATAGAGGAAAATAAAAGAAATGTCATTTAGAGAAAACTTATAGCTGGAGTTTGCTGGTGATGGTGGCGACAAAGGGACTGTTCTAAAATGTGAAACAAACTACACTGGATTTACAGCATTGGAACTCCTGCTTTTGTTAATCCATCAGAACTGGGCTTTGACAAGTCTTGGTTTGTACAATAAATCTTTGGTTAATTTACACATTTCTACAGTATAACAACAAGGATTTGAAAGCTCAAGATTCAGTATCCAGACTTCCTCTTGACATGCACAGGGAGGAAAAATACATTTAGATCTCTCATTTATTTTCCAATTAACCGTTCTTTATCCATGCATTAATATTACAAATGTCTCAAGAATAATTAAAATAGATAAGCAATTTATAAAAATCTTCACATTTCATGCTAATTATCATAATGTAATGTTACATTTCTATTAGCAGCTTTTGTTCCCTCTCCCCAATCCTTTACTTCCAGCAACCTCAGGGCACTAGCCAGTCAGCATATTATAAATCTTTGTTAAAATATGACATGAAGCTAAGAAGCTTGCAACAAAGCAAATTGGACAGTGATAGAGCTCCCCTTTCTTTACCTTCATTTCCCAGCAGCCAGCCTGTCATCAAATATGAAAACAATGATGATTCTTCACAACTTCTCACCATGAAGAGGCTCCCAGGACAGAAATTGTGAGTATGGGCTTCAAAGACTCATAGCTAGGCAATAAGAAAGGCAGAGGAGAACACCTTGATCCTAGGATCCTATAAGAGTCACAAATCGTGGACCCTGGAAGGAGCTGTAGAGTCAACACACCTAGTGCCACTGTATCAAGCTATTATGTTCATAAGCAGTTAAGTCCCATCTGAAAATGTGTCGGCTTGTTCTCACCATTCCTACACATTATGAGCTTTTAAAAATAACCACTCTAGGGGGAATTCCTACTAATGTTTCATGTTCAAGCCATCAAGCTGGAGAACAGGAATAATGCCATATAGTATCACAAAAGCTCTCCCACACCTCTGTTTCAGCTGTCAGTAGAACTAAATATGTAAGCAACGTGGTTAATATGAGAAGTTTGAAGAAAAAAAAAACTATTTTGAAACCCTCATCTTTTGAATAGTTTATGCTGCTGAAATGTGAGACTTCCTATCAATAAAATTAACGCTCAAGTGTTCAAAGGAACAAGATAAACTTGTGCAATGAATGATCCAGGATGAACAACATGATCTGCTCCAGTGGTAGCAATACAGATGGCCAGAGTATTAGCACGTGCACATGGGGAGCCATGCACATGTGCACACCCCCTTCTACTCTGTGCTGCACAGCAAAGCCAAGTGCTGAAGTGTACTCTTAGCTGCATCTCTCAGCAACCTCTTCCACTCAGCCTTTGAGCAGTAATTTGTGTCATAATACAGATAATGTACCTCTGCATGTTTCAAAAATACACTTATTTAAGCTTTCAGAAATAATAATGTAATTTAGGTTTCATTTTGTTTTTATTCCTCAAATAGACTTTGATACAAGACGGTGGAAATGAGATATTAAATAGAAATCTTGCTCCGGTGCCAAGTCCTGAAATGTCTCTTTAGGGAGAGGAGTACATATGTGTATCTCCTCATAGGCTACTCAGTCTACTGATTTAAAGCTACAACATTTTTGTTCTATTACTGAATTTATCTTTATTTATTGCAACATTCATACTGCATTAGATAATGTACTAGATAAGATGCATTTTAAAACCTCTTACTGAGATCCTGTTGGGATTCACATGTAACTGAAAAGATTTAATGGAATATTTCAGGGCATATTGCCAGAAAACGAGTAAGAGAATAAAATTTCATTTTTAAAATGCCATACAAAAATCACTGAAAATGATCATAGCTGTGGTTTAGTGTAGAAAAGGATGAGCATCATCATTTATGTAGACTTTCTGAAATTATTGTCTCTTTTGTTACATTTGACAGCTCACCCCCTAACTTTTTAGAAGTGTCTGCCATTCCTTTTAATTAAGCAGCAAGGGGTAACGTGCCATATCCTTTTTCAAAGACTGTGGAATGCCTTGGGTGTGCTTAGAACATTGGGGCCAAGTCCCCCATGGGTCACTCCCTGGGGAAGAAATATCAGTGCTTGCAACTTCTGCCTTGATCTCTTCTGAGATGTTACAAAGCCAAATTGTGAGGGCTTTCTTTGTGCTGTCCTTTCTTCTGTTGAATCATAACAATATTCAGGTCTTAGAGGGATAAAAACTGTTAAGTTCTGAGGTTTCTGATAGAGCAAAATCCAGCCAAGGCACTTTGCAAACTAGAGGTCTTATCATGAATTTTCTGGGTGCTTGCACAAACTCAGACAAAAGGAGACATCCTTCTTCATTTGTTAAAAGTAATCTAAGGTATAGAGTGTTTAAGGGGGGTTTCCTGTGATAACACAACAAATAGAAAGGCAGGAATAACAGCCAGTATGCCTGTCTTCATCATCCTATGGACTCAGAAGGAGAACCCCTGCAGTCTGCTGACCTCTCTACACGTTTGTAGTGAACATTTAGCGCCGAAATTGTCCTTCAAGCGCTTTTGCACAAGGAAAACTTTTGCACGATAAAAACCTTTTGTGCATGGAGAAAATGTTTCTACTGAGAATGGGTAGTCAGGGAAAGCACTAAAATTATCTTTAACTGCCACCAAAAAAATCTCAGATGTGAACAAATAAAATCCAGGAAGCACATTTCAGATGTAAGTTTTCAGCTTGCCACTTTTTCTGCACACAGAGCTTAAGTATACAATATTTGCCTGATTCAGGCTTGGCCAACCTCATGCTCACAGTCTGTCTTCATATATGTGAAGGGAAATATATAAATGGTCAGTTGCACCTGTGCAATTTTAGGAGACTTAAGCACTCAGAGCTTTTTACTCTTATTTTGTGGACCAATGCCGTTGAGTGGCTACTGCTGTTTTAGTTCTCGTTAATGCTAAAAGTATTCATGTCACAAAGACGTGTCATTCAGCTCCATTGCAGGAGGCAAAAAATCCACCTAGGGCAAATGATGGTGTTTAATTTAGCCTCTGTTGCTTTTGCAGAGGTAAACAGCACTGGACCATTTTTATCCTGGCAAAGGGCAAAAGTAACAGGCCCCTTTTATGGCCCGGCATTAATAATTAGGGCTAAATCCAAATAAAAAACATAAATTCAAGATTCCTACAAGCACTGTTTTGACATACAGATTGAAATGTGTTGAGCCCTGTTTGTGATTAACTCTTCTCTGAGGAAATTCTTAACATCAGTCAGCCAACATCTTAAAGGATATAGCTCATGACTTGCCTATAATCCTGGTCATGGACCTGGATTTACATGAGCACAGGGATGCGATCACACATTATCACCATATGTCAATCTATATTTACCTACATTTTTGAGAGCCACATTTGTAAATATACCCTTCATAAATGTTCAGCAACGACAAAATATAGCAAATATTCTGAGAATTAGCTCCCCCATTCCTATCTACAAGAGCCTGTGCTGCTATTGGCTTCTATCCCCTGCAGACAGATTTTTCCCACTGAGTGCTCAGAAATGATGAGCTTCACTGAAGCTGTTCTCTTTTCTTTTATGTTCCTTTGAATCAATTGGAATGATAACCCTATATCTGAAAATTTAATGTGCTGAGAGATCTCATCTTATATGGATAAGCCAAACGTGAAGTGAGCCTGCGGTGAGCAGAAATCTCTGTATCAGAATGGACATCTGAAATCAACAGACTCAGGTCTCAGCCTACAGAAAATAAGTTGGATGTATAAGATATCTGCATTCATGTTTTTTCTACTGGAGGTGTGCAGGATTTACTACCTGCTTCACTGGACAATTTATCCCAAACTGAATCACAGTCTTCCTAGCTAATAAAAGCAAAACAGATCATCACACTATCAGTAATAATTGATGGCTCTTTCAGGATATGTCCAAACCCCACAAATAAAAGAATTGTCTAGAAAATACCCTATCTACCTCTTGCAAATTCCATCCATATTATCACCAAATTCTCCTGCCACTGGCTTCTGAAGCAAAGTGATCAAGACTGAACAACATACAGCATATTCTCACAGCTGGAATGCATCAAAAGCATGTTTTGAATCTGGGCAAAGCACAAACAAGCCTCAAGCAGCAGTGATAAATATCTTACATACAGCTATGATTTAAAACCCAGGTTTACAGTGTTTGACCTCACCTGGCTTTAACAAAGTCATAGACACTGACAACTCATTTCTGTTTATGGTGTCAAGCTGCAGTGAATGCAAAATATAATTAATGAACATGGTGAATGTGCCATGCAATTCCACATACCAGTCATGAGGGAAGGGGTTTGCAAAAGTATACGTGTGGTGTGGCTTGCCAGTAGACACAGATTGTTTAACAGTCACCTCCAGGCAGTAAAAGCAGTTGCCAGTTCAAGTGGCAGGTAATTTTATAGGATAATTATTAACCTTACTGAAGTTGTTAGAGACTAGCTACTGGCAGAGTTGCGAAGTGTGAATTATTGCTGTCCATCTGACTGGGAAGGATAGCTAATCCCCCCAAACATTTTCTGTGGTGCAGAAGATTATCCTCTTTTTAGATATTCAAAAAATCTTCAGAAAGAATCAAATTACATACGATTTTTACAGTTGTAAGAGAGCATTTATAAGATTTCTCTTCAATTTCTCCACCAGCCATCCACTGCCCTTCATACCCACTCTTCTTTCCAACACCATTCTGTCTCAGCCCTCTCTGATACTGTCATCTTCTTATTACACCACAAGCAATAAGGTAGTGATGTAAATTTCATTATACTTTACATGGAAGATGTTTCTAAAGATGTTATCAGAGCTAACACCATGTGCTAAGGCAGTCAACATAGCTCTTTCAAGGTCCCATCTCCCCTCCCAATCTCCCCTCCTCCTTCACACTCAAAGTAAATTTTACTGTGCTAAGGATATAGACTTCCCCTACCTCCCCACTCCCCACCTCTTATTATTAAGCCACTGGTGAACTACAGCTGCAAGGCAGTGTGATTGTTTTCCTCTCCTTTCCACCACTTCCACCCAGCATTGGACAAGGGGAAATGAGTGGAAGTTGAGGCATAGGAAGTGCCATGTAAATGTGAGAAAAAAATCTTAACTGTGAGGGTGACAGAACACTGGAACAGGCTGCCCAGGGAGTTGTGGAGTCTCCCTCTCTGGAGATATTCAAGACCCACCTGGATGCGATCCAGTATGATCGGCTATAGGTGGTCCTGCTCTGGCAGGGGGGTTGGACTGGATGATCTTTCAAGGTCCCTTCCCGCCCCCGACATTCTGTGACTCTATGATTCTGTAATGCTTTCAGTACTTGTCCCAAAGACGAATGCCACTATGGAATATTATAAGGCTAAATTCTATTAAGGAAGGTATGAACAAATTAACTATTCTGCATCTACCAGGGTCAGCTTAAAATTGCTTAAAGAAAGCATCAGTACATAGTACTGTAAATAAATGGAAGTTAACCAGAGAGGGAAAAAAAAATAAGAAAGCTGTAGCCCAACCTTTGGAGGGTCTCTTCAGTCTCCTTGAAAAGGGAAATGATAGAGCATCACCATAGCATGCCATCTTGCATATGGCATTCCTCACCTTGGTCTCTCAGTCCTACCCTAAAACACAACCATGTGTTTGCACATCCTTTCTCCCTGGGCATCTGGCACAGTCACCTGTGAGGAACATGCGAAAAAATGGAATATTTCTGCAACAATTGCAGAAATGTGGTGTCAGTACTTCTGGAGATGCCAGTATCCTTGTTCTTGCCCCAGCTGCTGATGCTCTCTCCTGTTAAGCTCCTGCCAGATACCTGCATCCATACATAGTCATATTAACCATGCAGATGGAAAGATGTTTTCCTGATGTGAGTTATTGGCATTTTCCATCCACAACAAGCAAGTGTCTGCCACGAGGGAAAGCACTGAATTTCAAAAGTTTGTCCCTTGTTGATTTGTTACCAGTCTCTTGGCTGCTTCCTCTCCTCCCTTCTGCATGTCTCTTTTGAAATAGCACATTTCCACTGGTATGTTTTGAAGGGATGTTCCCTTGATTATCGTGGCCTTTCTTCTCATATCCCCAGAGTTTCTTATTCCTTTTTTTTTTCTTTTCACCAGTGAAAGGAAAAAAAAAAAAGTACTCTGTTGTTGTGTTCTTTTTCAGGGACCTGCAACACATCAGTGCACAAAGGCTTGCATTTCTGTCATTCATTTTCTCTCTACTCACCTTCTTGGTGCAAGATCAGGAAGTGTCTTCTTCAAGGACCATACAAAGGCAAAAATGTGCTATTTCTGCTAGACCAGAAAGGGTAAATCCATGTAACAGTAAAAATGCAACCACCTACATTTCCACCACAACAACTCCTCTTTCACAAAGGCAGAGCTGAAAGAATTGACTCCAGAACTACAAGGCACACCAGAGTCCAGCAAGCACTTTTAGTCATTCCTCTTGTATCCCATGAGGAGTTTTTTGTTCTTATTTTGGTTTGGACTCTTCTGAATGTGGCATTAGACTAAATGTGATTTTTTCCATTTCTTATGCCATCTCACTTTGCCTAGGCATGGTCTAGTCGTATACTACTTTTGTATCAGTAAGAGACAATTCAGTTTCTGGAATAAGGGCCACAGACATGAATATCACTGCATTCTCCTTTACAGAGCATCTGGCATCTTTGCTTTATTCCCTAATTTTATCTTAAAGTTTCCCCAAACTCTGTCTTTTCTCCTTTTATAGTCTGTATTGTAAAGGAAAAAGAAGCCTTTTACTATCTGTGTGGCTCTTTTTATAAACGTCCTGGTGATAGAGATTGTAAACTAAGAGAATGCTGGGACAGCATAATTTAAGATAGCTTTAAACTGCTCTTTTGCATTTTAACTTAATTTTCTTACTAAATTTGTTGAACTTCTTGATCCTTCTACCAGTTAAATGTGAAAATTAAAATGAATTTGTAAATTATTGATATTTGTTTAGGTAGAAGAGGAAATAAACTTCTGCAGTCTGTATATGTAGATTTGTCCACAGTCTATCCATGTACCTATAGATTCTGCTTAATCACAGTCCAGAAGTCACTGCAGATCAAAAGCAATATTCATTTCATAAAGCATATGCCTGAGATGTGGGACTTCTTTTACTTGGTTCCTTTCCTGGATTTTTTGAGCAACCCAGGGCATGGCTTGAGTAAATAATATTTTTGATGTAGGTTCGAGAGTTACCCGCCCCCCACACCTTGTAAAATGACCCAGGCTAAAACTCAGTCAGCTGGAAGTTTAGATGAAGCTCTATTTACAGCTCAGCACAATGTACAAGCAGNACTGGCACAGGTTGCCCAGGGAGGTTGTGGCTGCTCCCTCTCTGGAGGTGTTCAAGGCCAGGTTGGACGAGGCCTTGAGTGACCTGTTCTAGTGAGAGGTGTCCCTACCTGTGGCAGGGGGTTGGAACTTTGAGGTCCCTTCCAACCTTACCATTCTATGATTCTATTCCACCCATAATGGTTATCTGGGGTTCTTTAGCTTGTCCACTTTCTGCACTGAAATTGTGTGTGTTCACACAGTGCTTAGTGCATAGTGGCTCTGAGCACAGGTGAAGCACACAACTGATTTCTAACTAAATACCAGCCAAAAGAAGAATTCGACCCCCCAGGTTTTGTTCCACAAATACTTCCTGGCCAGCAGGTGACAGGTGTGTGAGACTTGCCCTGTCTTTAATCTTGGAGGACCCAGACATGAGTTTGCATTGGTAGGAAAAGATCAAAGTGTAGCTGTGTTCTGCTGGCTGGGGGAAAGGGGTAGGGAAGGTCAGTCTAGACAGGAAAAAGAAGTGAGAACAATTGCTTTGCAGGTCTGTGTCTCTGAAGTTACTCTGCCAATGGGCTGATGATCTCCTATTAGACAAGGAGACTCTTCTAGACTTAAAGGTGCCACCTACAACAAAAACATCTCTATTCAGTTACAAAACAAAATATCCTGAAAATATGTTACACCAAATCAATGTCTGATTCTCATTTTTTTGTATACCCTGCTGTGGAAGGGAAGGTCTCCTCAGGAGAACTTTATATAATTTCTATATTGCATCCCATTATCAACTTTCAGAGGAATGTAAAACACATTACAACAAATATTTAAGTGTGACAAACCAGCTATATCAATGTTGGCACAAGGTCAGCAAGTCCCTCATTAATAAACAAAAACAGTTTGGGTATTTTAGATAACTTTTTCTCCTTGTAGAAGTCTGTTCCAACACACACAGTCTGACAGCTAGTAGTATTTTTCTGGTATGTTATCTTTTTTGAAGCCATATGTATTGACAATTATGTTCTTGTTAGCATGTCAATATTGTCACTGACTTTAAAGATTAATTTTGGCTGTAGCTGTCTCTCCTCCTAATATATATTTAAGTAAGCAGCCACATCAACCCCCTTTGTCTTTATTTTGTCAGACCAAAAGGCATCATTTGAGCAGCCCATTTCTCTAGGAAATTTTCTCCATACCCATTCCAACCTGGATTGGTCCTGCTTAGAAATTAAGTCTTAGGAGAGGTTACAGCACATCAGATGAAGTTTTCCTCATGGCATAACAGTCTTTCCTGCTCAAAGTACAAGAGCATAGGTATTCTTTGTATAAGTAGCTAATCTAGCTATGCTGCCTGAGTGTCATTTCACCTGGTTTAAAAGTTTGGTTTTTTTTATTATTCCATAATGAATTTGGTTTGTTTTTTTTTTTTCCACAGTCTCAATCCTCATTTCCTAACAAACATATACACATTATTATTATAATATTTTTTCAATAATCAGATCTAGGAGTTGTTTTTGTTTTCTAGACTTTCCCATTTTGCCACACGGGAACCATTGCTTTCTAGACACGTTTACTCACTATAAACTCAGAAGTTGTAAACTTGTTAAGATCATCTGACATTCTCTTGATTCCCAGGTATTTCCTATACTGTCTGAATGTGCTACAAATCTCTAGAAACCTCTTTACCTTTTTTCCACTCCAAGGAAAAGGTTTAAAACCACCACAGTGTACAGCACAGCAATGTTCCATTGAGAGATGGTGCAATCAAAATACTGAGGATGGAGACAGATTCTTGTTCAGGATCAGTGAGGTGAGTGGAGGTTTAAGAACAAGGAAAAATAAAACAATGGTTTTTTGGGGTTTTTTATGGTCCTTTTTCTTTATATTTAGATAATTCCTGTTAGAGGACTGTGTTTATATGGGGACATTAAGGTGATGTCTCAAGCAGTGCACTTACTCAAACTGTTTGGGTCAACAGGATCTTGCTTGAGTAAATAAGACATTTCAGAGTATTTAGGGTCTATGCTTATTAATCATTCCACCATGTAGACATCCTGGCTCAGGAAGGTCTTAAATTTTATTCTTACTAAGTCTTAAATAAGCACCCAGTGTTCAGGAAAATGTCTTTCACTGGAATAAAACCATTCCTGTATGTGGTTATTTCAAGGGAATGGACCCATTCTTGGTTCTTCAGTTTCCTTGCTGTTATTTCCCAAGATGTAAATCTCCTCTGGAGTCCCTGCTATAGCATTTTGCCTCATTACCATTTTCTAGTCTTCACTTATTGTTGCAGTCCGGGATCAGGTTTATTAATTCTCAGCCTGGGTGAATTGTATAAACCCCACTACTACCTTGCTCCTGTTGTGTGTATCTAAATATGGCAGTGTATTTTTTTCCTGTGAAAAGCTTTGCCAAGAGACTGTTAATCTAACCTTGTGTCATTATATCTCTCATGGAAATCCATGATGTGGAGGGGTCTTTACCATCTGCTTCCATCAGGAGGGTTATCTCAGTGTCTAGACACTGCAGCGATAGGCTTTTTAGGGTTGCTGAGAGATAGACAGGGCTTTGGAAAGCTTGAATTTAATCCTCTTCAGATGTGGATGGATGTTTTTCTGCAGTCTGAGATGAAGTTCAGGATTGTGTTTTAAACAAATGTGTCCTGCGGTGTAAATGGGACAACTTTGATTAACAGCAAACTCTAACAAGTCTGAAGTATTAACTGTGGGATTAAATCACATGGGAATCAGAGGGCATGCATTTTGATATAGGACATGTTTATCCTTCCATTTTTAACACAAAATTTTGAAAACAAAATTAAAATCCTTCATACTCTTTTAATGGCAATATCCTTCAAGGTAACAGTTATAGAAAACACAGAGGAACAAAGCAGAAAGGGAGTGTATGTCTATATGTATAGGAAAATTTTGGTTTTGACACCTTAGAAATATATAGGTTAGGAAAACTCTACATATTTTTAATCTTGTTAGCAGCTCACTGTTTATTTTCATACAAGTCTATTTGTAGAAAATGAGAATAAAGCAAAAAAACACAGTCCCATCCCATGTAGCATTCTGGTTCTTGTGAGAGCACAGTGCAGTGATGTTTGGGTTTTGAATAGCAGAAAGCAGCAAACCTAGCTCAGAAAGTTTAAAAACTGCCAGACATTCCTGTGCTGTGAGGTGTATGTCCTCCAGCACTGCTCCTGCTTGCTCCATAGAACCCGACACACGAAATGCACTACTGCCCACCAGATGGTCACTACTCTCACCATCAAATGGTTACAAAGATGTTGTAGTCCAAGTGAGAGACATCATCAGGAAACTCTCTGGTCTGGTACGTCCCTCTGATTATTAACTGCTACTGGTAATGCAGGTTGGCATGATGAGGCTGTGGACAGAAGTCCTAAAGTAATTAAAGGGACTTTAGGGCACTGGGGTGATAGTTGGAAGACTAAAGTGACTTTGAAAGATCATCTAGTCCAACCACTCTGCCAGTGTAGGATCACCTAGAACAGGAATGCATCCATGAGGGTTTTGCATGCTTCCAGAGAAGGAGACTCTTCTCTGGGCAGCCTGTTCCAGAGTTCTGTTACTCTCACAGTGAAAAAACTTCTTCCTCATATTCATTTAGAACTTCCTGTGACCAGTTTGCACCCACAGTCCCTTGTCCTATCAGTTCATATCACTGAGAATACCCTTGCACTACCCTTCTGACACTCACCCTTTAGGTATTTGTAAACATTAATGTGATCACCCTTCAGTCTCCTCCAAGCTAAAGAGACGCAGCTCCCTCAGCCTTTCCTCATAAGGGAGGTAGTCCATTCCTTCAATCATCTTTATGGCTCTGCGCTGGACTCTTTCAAGAAGCATTCTGAGGTTCTGTGACTCAGTGATTGGCAGCACAGATAATTTTCCTCAATCCCTTAGGTAGCAGGGAAGAATACTGAAAGGAATGGGAAAATACATGTGTTAGCCACATCAAGTTTGGACTGTGATGTGAGATGCTTCCTGTTTCTGTGGTTTGTTCTTTTTGCTTCTGCTTCTACATCTTCGTTCTCTTGCCTTACCTCATTTTTATCTCTGAAAACAATCAGATGTTTTTTGTACTATTCCATAAAACTCTCCTTATCTCAAGCCATAGGGCTTCTCTTTATTTTTTTTGCTCCTCATCTTCTTTCACATCCCACCAGGAAGGTGGTGTGTGTGCAAATTTTGTGTGAGTGGCTGCGTACAAACTAAGCTGTCAGCTGGGTCAAAAACCATAACAGAGGCTCATTTCATAGAATCACAGAACTGCCAGGGTTAGAAGGCACCTCAAGGATCATCTAGATCTAACACTCCTGGTGGCCCTGGTAGAATTACATAATGGTTGGACTTAATGCTCTTGAAGGTCTTTTCCAACCACAGTGATTCTGTGAAAGTGCTTTTTTTTTCCTGACAGGAGGAGCTGGCTAGGGAGATACTGGTTCTTCATCTGTGCCTTTCTCTGGCTGCTCTGACTGCAATCTCAACAATTCCCCATCATCTCAACCTCCTCACTGGTGAGCCTCACTGGGCAGACTCACATCATTCTTGCTGTGGCTTCTACTCTTTCCCTGTCACTCCCAGTTTGGTTACTTGGGTAGAGCAGCTGTAATACACACAGTTCTCCTTCAGACAAACTAGTTTTTATGAGTTTTTCCTCAGGGAACAAGTCTAGGATTGCTCTTATTTCCATTATTTGCTGATACAGAAGTAGGAGTGTAAGTGAATGACAATTAGCCATCAGCAAGGACAGGTAACACTGCTAGTATGGAAGATGGAAGGAGACCTTCTTGCACTTTAAAATCGAAGAGAGAGAAACACAAGTATAAAATCATTCACTGTAAGAATGAATAATACCTGTTATGAGATGGAATCAGATGAAAAATCAGAAAGGATAGAAATATGTCCAGATTAGTCACATAAAGATGGCTTGAGCTAGCACCATAACACAGTTATGAAAAGATATGTAGCCCTTGAAGATAAACAACAACCATCTCCGGCAGAGAAAAAGTAAGCATTAAGACATCTTATAAGATGATATTGATAGGATAGCAACCCAGAATGAAATCTGCACACTGCATTCTGACAATCCACACTTACAGGCAATAAATCTGTAAATGGAGGAGACCTGACACCCAGTCTGTAAGTATTTACAAGCATTAATAAGACTCCCCCTCAGTCTTCTCTTCTCCAAGCTGAAAAAGCCCCAGGTCCCTCAGCCTTTCCTCAGAAGACAGACATTCTGGTCCACTCATCATCTTCATCTTCATCTTGGAAAGTTCCTTGGGTATTCCTCTAAACAATGGCAAAGTGAGCATTGCACAACTTGTCCTGGCAGCCAGCTGTGTCAAGATGCCATATCTGCAGGTGAAGATACAGAGCTGAGGGATTTATGGGTTATGCTCTTTGAAGCCTAGCAGTTCTGCATGGAGGAAGAGTAGATGCCCTGCCTCTGCAGCACCACAAAAAGAGGGTGCTTGAGTGAGCAGCTCTGGGACAGACATTTCCCTTCAGCTGGGATTTAGAAGTCAGAACAATCAAAGGGACAGGGCTTTTCACTCGTGTTTTGCAGCCAGGAGAACACATGCTTTCTGCTCTGAGATGCTGCCTGACTATCTGTGTTTGCTTTTTGGAACCATTGCTTGCTATTGTTTCCTCACAGAGGACGAAAGCTAGAAAAAAACATGTTTATTTACTGAGGAAGTTCTTATTTTACAGGTGAAAAACAAAAACAAACAAACAAAAAAAAAACCCAGAAAAATGTAAAAGCAATGTATTGTGGGAAAGGAATTCACTTTTCAAAGTTATATCTTGGAAAAATCACCTAAATTGGTGGTCTGCAACATAATCAGAAATAAAGGAATTCAAATGTACAGTATGAATAGAAGCTTCCAACTCTGATATGTGGAAGGAGAGCCTCTATTCCAGCTCATGTGTGAGTTACAGCTAACATTTAGAAGCTTCTACTGGGAAAAAAAAAAAAAAAGTAATGTAGGGAATCTGTTAAAAACATAACTGCTCTTAGCTAACAGGCATATCATAACTTCTCAAACTGTAATACATCATCTATTTAAACAGAAATAAATTGGTAATGAAGTGAAAGGAAGAAAATAGTTGGATCCAGCCAGTGCTGGACAGGTCTGGTTGAAGGTCCAGCATGGAAGCAGTAGGATGAGAGAAGAAAGCACAGACTTGCCTCTGTCAAACAAGCACAGAGTACAGGGACACCCTTGCATTTCTTTGCATGCAAAGGAAGGGGTTAAAAAAAGCAAGGGCAAACCCAAGAGCTATATCAAATTCTATTTATCATCTCTGCTGAAGGGATGTCCAACTTTAAGCAGTGGTTAACAGGTGAGTAATATTGGTCATTCCTGAAGGAAAAAGTGTTCACATTTTTTTCCCAAACTGCTCCCATCAATTCAGTTTCATTATGTTGGGATCTTTGCCAGGTTAAAACAGGATAGAAATTTCTTTCTACGCAGAAAGAATGTGTCATGATCTCACAAAGCAGGACACTTTCCCAATCAGCTTGAACTTTTGAACCCAGTTTCACAGTTTAGATTGCCTATAGACCTGAGATGGCTACTGACAAAGTTGGTATCTGCATGCACTTCTGAGATTAATTTTATTTGTGAGAGCTCTGTTGTGAAGCTCACTGACACAGATCACAGCTGCAGTGGGATATATTGCCATTTGGTTAACATGGGCCAGCCTTCTGCCATACCAGCAAAGTTAAAGTTATTTGCCAGAGATACTAGCAGCAATAAAAGGCTTCCTGGCCATTGAACACATTGTTCTGTGAAATTAGCTTGCTTTTGCCTCTCTCTCTCTCTCTCTTTTTTTTCCCCTATATGAACAGACTTTCATAATATTTTATATCAAGGCATACACACATTATTACCTTAGACTAAATGAAGATATCTCATTACTTTGTTTTTTAGGTGGCAATTTGAACTCAACTTCAGTTCTTCTAGACAGAATAAGAGAAACAGAGAGAGAAACTAATCTGCTCACATTCTATAATGCTGTAACTGAATGGGTAGAAACAGGGAGACCAGTGGGTGTAGTCTACCTTGACCTCAGCAAGCCTTTTGACACTGTCTCCCAAAACATCCTTGTAAGCAGGCTCAGGAAGTGTGGAATAGAAGAGCAGACAGTAAGATGGATTAGGAATTGGTTACACAATAGAGTGCAAAAAGTGGTGATCAATGGTGCCCAGTCCAGCTGGAGATCTGTAACTAGTGGAGTCCCCCAGGGATCAGTGTTGGGTCTGGTGCTGTTCAACATCTTCATCAATTACATTCATGAGGGGACAGAGTCTGCTCAGCAGGTTTGCTGATGACACCAAACTGGGAGGTTTGGCTGACATACCTGAAGGCTGTGCAGCCATCCAGTGAGACTTGGACAGACTGGAAAGCTGGGCACAGAGGAACCAAATGAGGTTCAGCAAGGATAAGTACAGAGTCTTGCACCTGGGAAGGAACAATAAACTGCAGCAGTACAGGCTGGGAGGTGATCTGCTGGAGAGCAGCCCTGTGGAGAAAGGCCTGGGAGTCCTGGTGGACAAGAAGTTATCCATGGGACAGCAATGTGGCTTTGTGGCCAAGAAGGCCAATGGGATCCTGGGGTGTATTAACAAGAGTGTGTTCAGCAAATCAAGGGAGGTTCTCCTCCCCCTCTACTCTGTCCTGTTGAGACCTCAGCTGGAATATTGCATTCAGTTTTGGGCTCCCTAGTTCAGGAGAGGCAGGGATCTACCTGAAAGAGTCCAGCAGAGGGCTACAAGATGATTAAGGGGCTGGAGCACTACCCTATGAGGAGAGGCTGAGGGACCTGGGGTGTTTTGGTCTGGTGAAGACTCGACTGAGAGGGGATCTAATCAATGTATACAAATATATGAGGGCTAAGTGTCAAGAGGGAGGGGACAGGCTCTTCTCAGTTGTGTCTCCTCTGGAGACTTTCAAGACCCATCTGGATGGGTGTGCGACTTGTGCTAGATTCTATGGTCCTGCTCTGACAGGGGGGTTGGACTTGATGATCTATGGAGGTCCCTTCCAACCCCTAATATCCTGTGATCCTGTGAAACACTTTCTTTCATGTTAAATACTTACCAGTAGTATTAAAGAGTTGAGCTCATTTTGCTCCAATGATATAATTCACTGGCAGCAGAGCATATGCAGGGCTAGGAAGATCATCCATCTTTGCTCTGACCACAGCCTGCTACAGACCTTCACCACTATGGGCATGTTTTCTGAGAAATGTACTTGTTTTACAGCTGGAATACAGTGCTTCTTCCCACTGCTGGAAATGGAGACTTTCCTGATAGCTTGGAGCAGAACCTCTTTCTCTTGGAGCAGAACTTCCCCTGATCCCTCTCACTGGATGTAGAACAACTCAGAAAGCTGAGAGGTCTCATGAACAGCACCCTCCTGTTACTTCTGTTCACGAGACAGAAATTCTCATGTGATGACAGTTAAATAATTGAGAAGTCTCACTGAATCACACTTCAAAATCTTCTCCTTCCTAGAGTGAGATCATGTGCTGCAAAAAGCTGTTTGAAAATGAACAAGGCTCAGATGAAATAAGTGAGAACTGACAGGTTTAGTCCTGCACATTACATTCTCTTGTAAACCAGAGAGGCTTTCTGTGAAGATTTTCCATGGTCCATTAAAAAAAATAATCTTTTGTCTTGCATATATGCTGTAGACAGAGACCACTTAACTGTAACAGTGGATAGGATTTATAAGGAAAGCTAAATTTGTAAAGCAAAAAAGAGAGGGGGAAAAAGGGATTTGTATATTTAAGGGATTACATTTCAGACTGTGGAAGGGTAAGAAAACAAGTTTCACTAAGCATTACTACAGGAAAAAAGCTGCCACCAGTATCTTAAGCATGTACTAGATACAACTTCCTAAGTCACAGGAGCATGCTTCGGGGCTTCAGTGTTTTCCCGTGCTCCATAAAGCTTAGTCTGTGAATTGGGGAAAAATCTATTTGGCAATCCTAACTGTATTCCACTTTGTCATCATCCACAGCAACTCATGGATTGCATGCTGGAGAGAAAGGGCTCTGAGGAGGACGAGGAAGGGATGCAATTGCAGGAGTCAATGAACCTAAGTGATGGTTGGAGATTTTGGTTAGGCTTTCGGGAAAATCCAACCTCAAGCCTCGAATTCTGTGTTGCAGATGCCAGTTTTCTACCACAAGAATTAAACCAAATCCTTCAATTTTCAAACCTGATGAATCCAAGGCATTTTGCATGGGTGCTGTAGACAAAGCTTATTTTAATTGCCGGGGAAATGAAAACCTAACATTTAAAAATAAAAAAACTGGAATGAGAACATACAATTGTCTTTATATAAGAGAAATATAAATAATCATATATATGTGTAGGGAACATATGTGGTGAAAGGCCAATATAGGCCTAATACATGTCCTGGCTTGTCCAGGCATGATCTTCTGCTCACCTCTTTCCTCTGCTGAAGGGAGGAGTAGTGCAGGAAAGAAGACAAACGGCTTGGCGACACCAGGTCTGCTTTGGTGGAAAAACAAGGTGTGTACACTTGTTTATGCATGGCCTGCATTTTCCCAAATAAGGGTAAAGCAAGATCTGGATTCACCTAATATGATCAGTTTTGGCAAAGTGCTATTCTGACTGGTGAATCTCTGCAGCCAAGTGAGCCATCACACTCAAGCCATTGAGAAAAGATATGGGTGAGGTAAAACAATGTGCCCTTCGCCTCATGGCTCTCTGCCATGGTGCTCTGCTCTGCCTTGCCATGCTGCCATGCTCCAGACCAGCTTTGCTGTGCAACAAGCTTTGATGTCACAAGCTTGTCCACCTGGAAACTGCCATGCCTCAGTTTACCAGGGAGAAGCATTAAGTGCCTCCACACTGTAGGCAAGAACTAGTCACAGCAAGACATCATGTGCCCTGGCAGCACACCATCTGCCCTGGAAGGAACCAAGGCCAGGCCAGAGACTGTGCTAACTCCCAGTGTCCTGCTAGAGCATTGGGGAAGACTTCAAAGCCTCCAACAGCTACCGCAGTGCCGATAGAACCCTTCCAAGTGTTTGGGTATTGTCTGAGACTATAATGCAGCCCTGGAAATCCAGAGATACTATTTTGTGAGCAAATAGTCTAAAAAACCTCTTTGTAATTAAAGTTCTGAGTTGGTTCTGTAATTCACTCTATCGTGCCTTCTACTTCAGCAGAAAGGAGCCTCTCGTGTCCACCCAGAGGGCAATCAGCATATTGACCACAAGATTCTCTTTCTAGTTTAAATTAAATTGTTTATTTTGCTAGGTTTGTCTTAACTGTTCTAAGTTGCCTGTTCCCTCTGTGTAAATAGCCACAACCATGTGTTCAAACTTTACAAATACATTTTCTGGTGAGATTTAATATTAATAAATAATTTCCCACTGTTTATTAATTCTTGTCTGGATATTAATATCAAAATTCATAAATCAATATTAATTTTGCATAAATAACAACATAATAGCTGATGCTTTATCTTTTGTCTCTATTTATTGCTAACTTGAGTCCAGATACAAGACAGAATTTGAGGCTTGAGGTTGGATTTTCCTCACAATTAGTCTACTCTTAACTCTGCAGAAAAGAACTTGGGTGTACTGGTGGATGAGAGGTTGGACAGGAGATAGCAATATGCACTGCAGCCCAGAAAACAGAAGCTCTGGGCTGCATCACAAGAACATGGCTACCAGGTCAAGAGAGGTGATTCTCCTACTCTGCTCTGGTGAGACCTTAACTGGAGTACTGTGTTCAGCTCTGGAGCCATTAACACAGGAAGGACACAGAGGAGGACCACAAAGATGATCAAAGGGCTGGAGCAGCTTTCCTACCAATACAGGCTGAGAGAGTTGGAATAATTTAGCCTGGAGAAGAGAAGGCTCTGGGGGGACCTTATAGCAGCATTTCAATATTTGAAGGGGACTTACAAGAAAGCTGGGAGGGACTGTTTACCAGGACATGTGGCAATAGGAGAAGTGACAATGGTTTTAAACTAGACCAGGGTAGATACAGGTTGGACATTAGGAAAGATGTTCTTTGCAGTGAGTATAGTGAAATGCAGAAACAGTTTTCCCAGAGAGGTGATTCAGGTTCCAGCACGAGAGACATTCAAGGTCAGACTTGATGGGATCCTGAGAAACTGGATCTGGTTAAAGATGTCCCTGCACTCACTTCAGGGGGGCTGGACAAGATCACAGAATCACAGAACATCAGGATTTGGAAGGGACTTTGAAAGATCATCTAGTCCAGCCCCCCTGACAGCAGGATCACTTAGAGTAGGCCACATAGGAACACGTCCAGGCAGGTTTTTAATGTGTCTAGAGATGGAGAGTTCACATTCTCTGTGGGCACCCCATCCCAGTGCTTGTCACCCTCACAATGAAAGTTTTTAATGTTCATGTGGAACCTCTGTGCTCCAGCTTGCACCCATTGCCCCTTGTCCTATCAGTGGACATCATCCTCTGGACACTTGACCTTCACATATTTATAAACATTGATGAGTTTATCATCCTTCAGTCTTCTCTTCTCCAAGCTAGAGACACTCAGCTCCCTCAGCCTTTCCTCATAAGGGAGATGTTCCACTCCCTTACTCATTTTCGCAGCACTGTGCTGGACTCTTTTAAGCAGCTCCATGCCCTTCTTGACAGAAGCCCAGAACTAGACACAATATTCCAGATGTGGGAGAGACTTTTGAATGTCTCATCCAACCCAATGCATTATATAATTCTGTGATTGAAGCAACTCTATCATGAACTGAAGCAGATTTGTAAAAGTAGTCAAGTACTACTTGAGTACTCCTCAAGGGTGTCAGCATCCAGCCCTGGAAGCCACTCCAATTTTCAGCATACTTCTGAAAGCAGAGCAATGTTTAGACGTTTTCACTTTTGATTGTTAAGTTGCTATGACAAACTTTGCCAACTGGCCCACACATTCACAAAACAGAACTACAAATGTTTGCATCCACCACAATGGTTACAGAATAAGCTTTGTATACTTGCATGTTCACACACACGCTTCGGCTCTTTGAAGTAGAGCCAGCATGAATAAAGGACTTCTATCATTAAAAGAAAGGTTTTAGTAACGTGGTTCTGCTCTGTGCTCTCTTCAAAACTACATCCTGAGTGGAATCATGGCTGTGTGACTCCTTTGGAAGTGAGAAAGCATTTGTCTACTCCATTAGTAAATAAATTGGTCTTTGGTGAGGAAGCCAGCAAGCTGATGAGAAAGATGTTCAGCAGCAATCAGCCTTTTGAGAGATCAGGTAGTTGATAGAAAAATGTGACCCAGCACCTACAACAACTGAAAAGCATTTCCTTGTTAACCCATCTCTGGTATTTGCCCTCCAAGTGCACTCTACATTTGCTATATGATGCCCCTTCTTAAATCGATGGCATGTGCAGCAAACCATGATGATAAGAGACAGGACACAGCAAAGGGTCCTCTCAGCTCCTCCAAACACCCAACTCTGTGTCAATAAACACAGAATTGCATCTTTTAGGGTATATCTAATGATTGTATTTTACTTAACTTTTTACCAACAGAACAGCAGGAAATGAAAACTCTGAAGGCACCAGAAATTCAGGTGGAAAGACAGATGATCTGTTTTTCTTCTGAGGAACCCCAAGACCACTAGGGGCCAAGAATATCCAAGCAGACACAAGCACTTATTCAAGGTAGTAAAGCCAAATTAATTTTTTCCTTTTGGAAAAAAAAAAAAAAAGAGCATCATTAATATTTGGTCTTGGAGAAAAAAAATGTAGTGGATTGCTTTTCTAACAAACTAAATTCCTAGAAGAAAGTGAGTGCTAGGAGTGAAGACCTATTCTTGTAAGAGGTTTACTAAACTTATCAGAACCTTTATTCATTTCTGTCTTGTTTGTCTATGTCCTGATTTTTTTGTCCCAGAGTCACTGGAGCACAGACCTGTCCAATCTGGAGGGGACCTCAGGTGTCTTCAACCTAACTTTCTGCCACAAGTGAAGTCAGCTGGAGGATCAGGCCAGGCTGCTCAGAGGCAGGTTTTGAAAATCTCTAAAGACAGATACTGCACAGTCATCCTGAGCTTCTGTTCCACTGCATGGCTGTCTTCATGGGAATGCAGTTTCTGCTTGTATATGGTCTGAATCTTTCATTTAATTTATGTCATTGCATGTGTCTGTTAAGAGTTTGGCTCCATCTTCTTGAGTCTTGCTGAAGAAGGCAAATAAACCAGCAGGGATAATCCCAAAACTAACATGATGGGAACTTTTACGATCAGATTTAGTATGAGCATGTTGTCAGCATTATGACAGTAGATTTACTTGCTGATGATAGAGTACTACATGTAAAGAAATAGAGCCTTAGCAAAATACTGCCTTAGCAAAATTAGCCAATTTTGACACAATGTCACAACACAATCCTTAAAGACATTAAACATTTACCAAAAAATAGACCAATCTGACTAGTAGTATATAAAACTCTAATTCAAATAATTATTTTCTGTGGGGGTCATCAGATCATAGAATCATAGAATCAACCAGATTGGAAGAGACCTCCAAAATCATCCAGTCCAATCTATTACTCAGTCCTAGCCAATCAACTAGACCATGGCACTAAGTGCCTCACCCAGGCTTTTCTTGAACATCTCCAGGGATGGCAACTCCACCACCTCCCTGGGCAGCCCATTCCAATGCCAATCACTCTCTCTCTGAAGAACTTCCTCCTAATATTCAGCCTAGACCTCCCCTGGCACAACTTGAGAC
>WBNM01014606.1:0-55268 GCA_013399055.1 Ramphastos sulfuratus | reverse complement strand
AAATACCAGAGAGATACCAGCTCTGTGTGCTGGCAGCAGGGAGAGGGGAAAAGGGGCTCAAACTGACTAGGCAGCCAGTTTATATAGGGAAGGGAGATGCAGGCTGATGTGAATGAAATAAAAAAAGATTACATTTTCCAGTGTCCACCTGCTGGACTATCCAGAAGGACTGTACTCAATGGTTAAGACATCCAGTCTTAAACCCACAACAAGTGTGATTGCTTGAGTGTGAGTGGTCTGGGCTTGGAAGATAAGAGGAAACAACTGAACTAGCAGAAACATGTAAGTAGGCTACAGGTGCACAGTACATTTATTCTGAACATCTGCAGTCTTTCTCTCACTCCTTATACCAACAATGTGCAGTCTTACAGATACTTGGCTGTCATTCAGATTATTTAGAAACTGTTCAAGTACAGGTTGACTTCAAGCAATGCTATGGTCCACGTGTAGAGGAACATGTACTATCATAATGTAGGCCACCTGCAACAACAACAAAAAAAAGGCTTTATTGTGTTTGGTAAATAGTCAACTGTGTATGCCTGCTGCAGCTGTAAAAGGGAAGTGTAGATGTGTTTGATATCATAACTCATGGTTGAAGCTAGCTGAAGAAGACGGCTTAAAAGTCATGACAAGATCTTCTTTTGCTGATTTCTGCAAACAACTAATTGCACAATTTTGCAAGAAGCCAAGAGATCTTTAACGGTACAGATTACAAACCATTGTAAAAGTGAAAGGGCTTGAAATGTTTATCCCTTATAATCCCATTAGATATATAATCTGTTTGGGAATTCAAATCCCATGCTAAAGAGGGCTATACAGATACCTCTGACAGCTGGTCACCCTTGCCTGAGGATTCAGCTGCCTCCATCCTGTCCTTCTGTCCACTAATGCTTTTAAAGAGCCATAGCATGGAAACAAATCTGTGTTCTCACCAATGCAGCAGTAAGTCCCCATGCCGAAGTTCCCAGCCACTCCACCACACTCTAGAAATGTGCATTTTTAAATCAGTGTCAGCACATAACAACTTTCTAGCACTGCTGGTTTCATGTCTTCTTTCTTGCTGTCCCCTCTTGATGTACTCAGAAAGACTACTGCTCTCTCTTGGCTCAGATCCCTGCCCAAGGAGATCTCTTGCCACCAACATTTGCCTAGTTTCAACAGCAGCCCTGAGTGTGATCTGCACATATCTAGAAAGCTGTCCAGGACAAACTCAGAGATAGCAGCGAAGGCGCAGGCAAGTAAGTCCCGGGGAGCAGCTGTCTGCTGAACTCTGTTGGTGGCTTGAGAATTTGAGGACAGCCCAGAGAGAAATCCATCAATTGTGGCACTTAGTAATAACACCCCAGCTGCAAGTGAATGCTTATCACAAAGCAGTACAGTTTTTCTTAGGGAATGGTGGTGAGCTTTTTTCCCAGGAATTTCTGATTAGCACATATATCAACATTGAGTCAATCAAATCACCACTTCACCTGCCTCAGACCCACTGCTGTGTTAAATACAATATACAGGACTGATCTTAGTGAAGAACTATGAAGGCATGGGACTGTCTGGTCTATCTTGATATATTTTCTGTGCAGAAAGGAAGAGCCAGAAGTTTATGTTGGGTTGCCTGTTTACTTACGTAGGCAGGGCAGGGAGTGTGCTGTCAGTCCAGCGATGTGCCAAGGATGTGGATGGGAAGGGCCCATGGGGCACTGGGAGCATCCCTGTGGGAGGGTAGTGGTGGTGGTGGTGCACTGCAGATAGCCTGGGTCTGTCTCCTTTTACAGCCAGAGGAACAGCAAACTGCAGGTCCTTGTTGGAGAGAGACAAAGAATGATCTGTGAAATCTGTGCCCCCATAGAAAGGGTTGCTGGCTGAGGGGCTGGGTTCCCACTTGGCCACCCTTTGGTAAAGAAGTCCCTCAGCATGTATCTAGAGTTCACTTTCACAAGCTCCAATAGGAAAGGTCCAGGAGATGCTTGATGATTCCAGATTTCAATGGATTTTCAAAGGCACTCAGAACCCACAACACCCAATTTATTCCACAAGCCTTCATCAGGGAAATAAATGGTGACAAGACAGCCTGAGAATGGAGTCTGGGACCAGGGGGACACAAGCTCATCTTGTCATCTTCCCCTTTACGCAAGGTCCTCCACAGAAAACTGCAGATGAGTCTACTGTCTCTCCCAGCACCACCATCTGCCTCAAGCATCTTTCCCATGGCAAGGCAGGGACTGCAAAGTTGAAGGAAAATAGAATAGGACTTCTGTTTGAGGTGATTCTCAGCACAGCTCTGACATGAGGAGAAGTCAGTACTGCCTGTTACTTCCACAGCAAGTCCACTGAGGGACTGCAGCTGCAAGCTAGCAGGTCTCTCTGTGCTGTGTGTGACCTCCTGGGACGTCAGTGCCCTGAAATGCCAGAGCTAGCAGCTGCAGTTGGAGGCTTTCTGTCCAGGCAGACATTTGGTTCCAAGCAGGTGCAGAAACCTATCAACTCCCTCAAGGCCATCGGCTGGGCTATGGAGGAGGACTGCATTTCCTACCACTCCATTAAACCCAGGGCTTGGGGCCTTTTAAGTTATCTGTTGCATTTGCAAATAGCACATAGGAAAGGTGTGAGTAGGCAAGGAGTGCAGAAGTGTGGGAGGAGTGTTACTTTCTCAGCACCCGGTGACAACCTTAACATCTGAGAAAAAAACCCACACATCTTTCTTAGAGCACAGGGAAAATACCATAGTTAGCCTGAAAATGAAGTACAAAAAGTACTGGGGAAATTTTTGCAACACTGGGAGATCCCCTCCTCCCCAGAGATAACTGTCCTTGCTTCTTAGGCAATAAATGCTACAAAATAGAGATTAGAAATGCATTTTTACAAAGCACTTAAGGATGCTAAGAAGCTAGAGCACTCTGTTAAAAATAGCTCAGGAAATGAGCATCAAAGGATGTGTTCCAAATTACCTACATCTTACGAGGCACTGGACACGTTTTTGAAAAATTCCTGTAGGGATCTACACACGCAAAATATCTTTAAGATCTGACTTTCAGAGCTCAGCAGCCATAGTTTTTCAGTGAGACAGGAACAAGAGCAGTGGTGGTGCTCCAAGTATGATCATAAAGTCTGTGCTTCAGCTCTAGATCATTTGAAATTGCCAGGTCAAATTTCACCAATTACAGGATTTGTAATGCAAATATTGTCCTGATGTTTGCAGTAAGTGGACCTGCAGCAGCAGTGTAGATGTCTTCCATACATAGTCTGTTAGTGGTTCAACTGTATAGGCCAGATAATTTTCAGAGCTGGACTGAATCCAGTTTGCAGTTGTGGAAAAGACATTCTTCCATACAGTCCTGTCACAGTGCTTGCCCTGGTAAAAAAAGCAAGCTGGGCTCTGCTCAGTTACAGTTTTCTGGTGCAGTGAGTTTCAAGATGCATGCAGCTGTTAAACATTCCTTGCTCCCTCTCCAGGAGATCAACCATTGCTTTGTGTGAGCAAGGATGCCCTTCGGACTTCACTGTTACCTGCTGTGCATGCTGAACTGGGGGAGAGCTGGCTACAGCAGGCTGCGCGAATACCATTGGTGGCAGAGCCTTCAGCATCATGTTCTGCATGATGATCTGGTGCATTTGAGCATTCTGCATCAGCATCATCTCTACCATATCTGGAAAGAGGTTACCCAAAGGAAGAAATTAGGAGCTTTATCAGCAACTGACAGGCAGCAGAGGCGTCTTGGTAAAACGTGACCTCCAGCATACAGATTGGTCACTGGAACCAAGACAAAGCAACGGAAAGGACACATGGAAGTATCAGCATTATTTGCCCAGGCAGTGCAAATTTACTGTCTAAGAAGACTGTTCATGCAAACCTTCCTGTTTCTCCTCTCTTCTACAAAGAGCCACTGCTGAGCATCGTCTGTCTGTTAATTTCCCTACAGACCTACCCCTCTGGCTATACTGACTGACAAGCTCAAGAAGGGTTGAGTGCTCGACCTCTCTTGCTTACTTCATCATGGACTAGCTTCTCATAGGGCTCTATTGCTTCTGCTCACGATCATTATTTCCATGCGAGAGGTTCTCTCATTTTTATGTGACATTGCAGTGCCACCTTGAGAGTCCACTGCATGAAATCTACTTATGATCTCTAAGTCCTAATCACAAAGGACCACTGCAATGGAACTAATTTGGTTGGTGGTGTTGGAAAGGAAGGAGGGGCTGGGGGTAAAAGAAAAAAAAATATCAAGACAACTCTCCCATTACTTTTGTTAAACTGGTCATAGCAAAATTAATCTACATGTAGCACCTTCAGAAAAGTTATGCATGAATTTGGACTATTCTTTTTTTTAAATAATTTTTTTAAATCCTGACACTTATAGTGAAGAAAGAGCTGAGAAATATTGCTGTTTTGTGGCTGAAGATATCTCTGTGAGATGCAGAAACCTTTGGCTGAAGTTTGAGCCAGGGAAGCCATGCTATATTTTCATTCATGTATTATTTCACAGTAGCATCCACCTAAGTTTAGAAACAAACTCTTTTTATTGGCATTTCACTATATTTGGAACAGCACTTTCAGCTGTTCTGTCATGTTTTCAAAGATGGGGCACAATAAAAGCCTGTATTGCCTTGAGGGCATTGAACAGTAGGTTAACAAGAACAAAAGAATAAAGAACAAAATTTAGAAGCCTGTTTCTTAATTTTGGAATGATGTGTATGGATGAGCTTGATCATGGTAGTATTAGCCAGTGACTTGCATTGAGCTGATTTCCTTTCCCAAGGTTCCCTGGCAGATTGACCTTGCTTTGCTGAGCTTTTAGTCCCTTTTTCTTTAGTTCTAGCAACAAGAGTTTTTCTGAATGCCTATCAGAAATGGTATTTAGTCCATTTATGGAGTGAAATTCCCACAGCTCCAGCAGCAGCCTGGTCGTGAAACAGCATATCACTAACTAGCCTGCGTGCTGTCCCATGCCCCTTTCCTCTTGCTGTGGTACCTTGCCTGCCCTCTCTGAGCCTGGTGATGGAGCTGGCTGCAAGACAGAGGGTGCGTTACCTTCCTTAATGCTTCCAGAACGGAGGGAGGCCAAAGGCTGGGCCGGGGGGATCTGCGTGATCAGAGAGGGTGGCTGAGGTAACTGCTGGATGATGGTGGCAGGCTGAGGTGGCATCTGAGAAAGGAAGGAAAACAAAGACAGGAGTGGTTTTGGCCAGATCCCTCATCTGCAGAGCAGCAGGTATCATCTGCCTGGACTTCACTAAGGCTTTGGACATTGTCTCCCATGACATCCTCACGGAAAAACCATTGAGGTTGTGGGCTGCGTGAGCAATGATGTGCATTGGAAACTGGGTGAATGGCTGGGATAGAGTGTGGGGAATCCTCCTGCTCCTTTTGCTTCCTCATTCCTACAATAAGCCACTCACGCTGTTGATTTTGAGCCTTATTCTGTAATACGATTTCCTTTAGATTTTGCCTAGGGTAGTAAGGATCCCATACAACAGCAAGAGGCCTATCTTCCTTTTTTGTGAGATGTGTGTTTCCATACATCTCCCAAGTGGTTGTTGGTTCAGATGGGTACAGCACTGGCAGTGTTTCCTAGGAGAGAAGATCCTTACCGTCTGCTGGATAATCCTTGGTGGCTCTGCTTGCGGAGCTGGAAAAGGTATCTGGTAGACATGTGAGGGCACAGCTCTGTGGTTATGACACTGACCTGCAGCTGGTGCAGGGGGCTGTGAAAGCTCTTCCAGAAGGTGCTGCTCCTACAAGATCAGGTAACTTCTTAAAGAAAGCTTGTTTGCAGAAAGGCAGACAGTACTGTTACACTCTCTGGACAAAATAGGATTAGCCCCTCGGAGCCAGCAGCAAGCAGGAGACAGCCTCACTCACGAGAACACTGCTGCAGAAATGTTCATCTGACAGACAGGCCACAAATGACCACTGCAAGAAATGAAGCACTCAACCAGTATAAGGAAAGTGTTTTTTCTCATTGACTTGAGGCCTTACAGTTTTCAGTGTGAGCAAAAAGGAAAAAAATTCCCAAAACCAAAACCAAACTGCCAAAGGACTAGAAAAACATTTCATTAATTGTTGGTACCCTTCACAGACTAGGATTAAGTAATAGTTACTATAGTCCCAATTTTGACACAATTAAAAATCCATTCTTTGTATTTGGCACTACTCCAGAGAGTTTACAATATAGAAGTTCAGGACAAACAGGACCAACCCACCAACTAATTGAAGTGGGTGGAAGCTTTGTTAGCTGTAGTGAGTGATACATACTGCTCTCTGGCCCCTTTCCCTGAAGCTGGCCAGCTTCTGTAATTGGAACCAGCCGAGGATTGGATACTGCCCAGGCCTAGAAGTAAGGGACAGGAGAAAACTGAATCCACATCGTCAGTGGATGTGCAAATGACCTGGCCCTTCCTGTTTCTGTCCAGAGAGGGCTCTTACTCTAAGATCTTGCAGGAGGTTTTTCCTTCGCCTTAGTGCACTTCGGAACATATCCTCACGTCCGTTCCCTGAAGGAAGAAAAATCTATTAAATCTTCAAAGGATCACAAAGACAAAACTATTATAGCATCTACATGATGAGATTAGTTTTAAAAAATGTTTCCTTCCACAAACAACTTTAAAGTACTGTTCCTGTTAAATTCACAACCAGATAATGACTTTATGACACATGCAGATGCAGCTGCTAGGGTCTACAAAGGCAATTCAGCTTCTCTGAAAACAAACTTTTTAGATTATTCTCTAAAGCTTCTTTTAACCTCCTGGCTTACAAAAACATTTCAGCCTGAAATTTTGTAGATCTGCTCTGTCCATGCAGAGCATGGCTGTGCAAAGTGTAAAAAACTCCTTTTGTGATATATCAAAACACACTCAGTTTTGGATGTCAGCTTTTCTGTTTCTTTTTTATTCTGAATCAACTTTCTTTTCAGTTCTTCCCACATACAGCTGATTTTGAACTCACTTGAAATGAAAATAAGAGGAGTGTTTTCAGATACATTGGAGGTATGTCTGGAGTTTCCTCTGAAAAGCATCACTTTTTATCTTTGGAAGAGTTTGATAAAGACACAAGTTATTTTAAACTGCCTTATTTATCAGCTTTCAGCTGGTTCACTAGCTTGTATAGAGAACTGTCTAAAGTTTGGACATTTCATAAGCATGCTGGGATTCCTGACCTCTCTAATCAAACCAAAGTCAGGATGTATTGTACATTGTGGGATTCTGGTAAAGTGGTTTCACAGCTTTTATCAATACAGTCCTTGAGACCAATTTTTTTCAGGATAACAATTTGTTTCAAAGGCTGAGTCATTTGTTTTTTAACACCGGAAACCATGCTCTGGTTTACAAGTCAGTGCTGACCAGCTTCAAAAGTGCAAAGCATCATTAGCAGTGGAGTGTTCCTCCTGCCTGGATCTGTAATGTATCTTTTTCAAGACCACCTCAGTCAAGCTTACAGCTGGACTGCAACAGGGTCTTGGTCATAGGTATAGGAGCTAGGATAAATAGAATCACCAGTAGTTTGCTCCAGCTGAACCAACATCTGCAGCTGAGAGGCTGTAGAGGACACCTAGGTAGAAGTAGTTCTTATGTGAGTATTCAGCTGGTTGATCACTTCCCTTTGTCAAAAAAACCAAAAAAAAACAAACCTAAATAATCCCCCCCACACCCCCACCAAAAAAAAAAAAAAGAAACAAATAACAACAAACAGTTGAAGGAACTGAAAAGATAAAGTGTAGACAGCTGCACAGCATAGCAACCCCATTCTCCTTGCATCAAGACTGCTGAAATTCACCAGCCTGATTAGGACTGAGACTAGTATAGAAACTGACATTACTGCACAAGATTCTCAGGAACTTGCATTTTTTTGGCTACTTCCAACCCTGGGGCTATATACAGATTTAGATACTCAGACTGGGCTGAGGCTGCACTGACTCAAGTTCAGAGCCTCCCTCCAGACAATGTCTCTGTCACAGAGCCAAGACAGAGCAAGTTCAGCTACCCAGATGTTCAACCACTGGGCACACAGCTTTTCAGGAGGAGACACGATCATCTGATGTGACCAACTGAGGAACTCGTGCCTGAGAACATCACTACGCCCTTTTTATATTAGAACAAAGGCTTCTCTTTTACTTGCAGCTGAGAGAGGTGACTCCATCTTCTCTAGGTTCTCCTGCTCATTTTCCAGTCTCTGTTGACAAAACCACAAGAAGAACTGGTTGTAAGTCATAAGATCACAACAAATTCCAAACCTACCTTACAGGCATCGGTTTGCAAAGGAGGAAAAAAAGCAAAGTGGAGACAATGGTGCTTCTTAACAGCTAAATCACAGCTAGGAAAGTGTTCATCTAAGTAGGAAAGGTCTCCACACAAACCTAGTTATGGTAAAAGAAGAGTCATGCTTCCAACTAGCCAGGCTATCCCAGACCTGGAAACTGACAGCACAATGAATCAAAAGACTTATACATCATTTATTTTGTAAGACAAAGAGATAGTTCATATGAAGAATTTGATGTCAGGCACTTTTGGCTATTTGATGACCTAGCAGGCCCAGATGTCCCTGATCAGCTGCGTCCAAGGCTTCCATCCACACCTGCTGCTCATGTGGCCAGGAACCTCTTTAATTTCAGCTCTATGTTTTCAGTTCTTGCTTGAGTTAAACTGGATGAGTAACTGGTCTGCAGTTCAATTATAGCCATGCCTTTGACTGGCCATGGATCTTATTAACCCTATTCCAAACCTGCAGACACTTCTCAGGTTGGCCTTGGACCTGCCTCATCACTGTGAGCTTGCCTGTTAGAATTGGATTTTTTTGGCACCATTTCTGGCTCTGCTTGCCACCCTTGGGTGCTAGCCAGCTGGGCACCTGCCTTGCTGACTGTGTTGCTGTTCTCAAGTCCTTCCTCCTTAGGGATCATCTGACCCTTATTGCTCCTTGATGCTCTTTTCTTGGTTCTGCACAACTCCACACCGCTGACAGTTTTGACCTCAAATAGCTGCATCGTCTAAAATGAAAGACTCTCCTGGGGAGACAGATGCCATTTTTAGCATACACATCTCCAGGCAAATTGTCTCTCCTTCCAGACAACTCTCTAAGTGGCTTACTGAGGACACTGAAGCAGAAGCTCCACGCTAGTGGATGTCAGAGGTACTGAGGATGGAGGAACAGGGCTGAGTAGAGAATCCTGGGTGCCTTATTGTGTCAAGTCACAAGAAAACTACTAGAATTCTGTGTTGTCTCTCATGTGCTTCCAGTAAAGGTCTGCTCATACCTCACAGCAACACATCTTGTGTGAAAATAACAAAAAAGGAGGCATGAAATTGCCTTAAAACAATCTGAGGTCCTCTTCATCCATCCTTTTTATCCAGAATTTACTGCTAAATTTTTCCTATCACAACTCAGACTGCTGACATCTCCCCTAAGATGAGTCACTCTAACATGATTTTTAATTTACTGTAGGTCTATGTAAACCTGTACAATGATATTTAAGAAAGTAAAAACGACTAGCATCACTGCACATTGGTCTGCCTCTACTTGCACAAAGAAAGAGGTTTTCAACTGACTGCAACCTCCTTTGTATCCCAGTAGAAATATGACTATTTAAAAGACTATTTTAATTCTTAAACACGTAAGATCAAAAAGCAGAGCAAAACTGATCACTGCAGTTATTCCCTTACCTTTTCTAAGAGTTTGAGTTTCAGCTGTGTCAGGTGATCCACCATGGAAGAATCTGTCATTGTAGCAGCCTTCTGGAAGAGTAGGCAGGCAATAACAGGTTAAAAAGCTAAGGAAAGGCATGTGGTTTTTCAGTGGTCATTTTTACCCCACTGCAATCTGCAGAGAAGATTAATTTCTTTAGAAAAAAAACCCAACACAACAAAAAACTACACAAGATTGCAAGCAATTGAGGGTAGAAGATAAAATCTTCAGCTTCCCTTCCAAATAAAAACTGATTACAGATGTTCACCACAATGTCAGAGACACAGCTTTTACTGCCATTTCTCTCTGCATTTTTGTGTTGCAGGTTGTGATGATCACAGACAGATAACACAGGGTGGGTATTTGTCAGTTCTTAATGGTTGATAGCCTTTCCCCAGCAGTGTTACCAAGCCTGGCCCTCTGTCTTGTTAGCGTCCTCTAAGCAGCTCAAAGTTTTATGCCTGTAACCTGGTTGCGAAGTTTGTTGTGTTAATCTACAATATAAACAATTTAATCTCTAGGTGTAGAAGCTTATGTACCTTTTGTAAAGCAAATACCCAGCACATTAGTGGGCAAAAGAAAACCAGCGGTTCTTTAACACAAGCCCAGTGTCAGGGGTCAAATTATGATCTTGTTGATAGCAATAGTTTATTTAGTTTATTCCCGTGTAAGGGGCCCGTACACTTTTGACAAAGTGTAAAAAAACCCAAACGTTCCATGAGATTTCCTCACCAGATAGTAACTAAAAACTCAAAAAATTAAAAAGCATAGATGGAACTCATGCCCAGATAAGTAAAAGAGTAAAGAGGCTATAGTAAAACATCCTTTTGCTTACCGTCTCCCAAGCAACCTGTACGGTGTCTCACTCTTCCAGCAATGCCCTACCAGCATAAAAACCAGGGCAACATTTATTAGTGACATCTATAAAATCAACACCTAGGCATGAGAAAGAATTCAAGTAACAAATACTCATTCTCAGTATCACATTTTAAGCCCAGTTCTGCCCCTCAGAGAGTGAGGTTACAGAACCTTCCTTACTTGAAGGTCATAGCAAAACTGTGTCTGAGTCACTGCTGGCAGCTTTTAGGGAGCTGTGTGGAAGCAGCACAAATTACTTCCTCCAGCTGTGACCCATACAGTACACATGTGCAATACGTTCTTAAATATACATAGACTGGTAGTCACTGAGGAGGACACAGAAACTGAGATGTGAAGATCCCAAAAATAGCTGTGCCATGTCAGAGCTGGGGCTCAGCTTTCTTTGGCAGGGTTCATTTGTAAATGCTACGAGTGACACGGCAGGACAGAGAACACTCTCACCTGCCAGGAGTTTTCCTGAGAAACAGCTCTGTGTACATTTTTATTTTTTAAAAACCCAACAGATTTTTGGCATGTTATCTGTAACATCTTTGACCTCCTCTTCTTTTGGGCAGCTGTGACAGTCTGACAAGGAGTTTCCTAGTCGTCTTAAACTTAAGCCTAATTATGCAATTAAAGTGGACAGATACATCTGACATAACTGTTAGGGGGAAAAAATATATTTAGACTGTTTTAAATTTAGATTCCTGAAAATTTTATTGGAAATATCCAAATTCATTATGTGAAATTGATATGACTCTTCTCTATGCACTTTTCCCATACCATTTGTGATTTAGAATCATGGAAACAGAATTGTATTCTCATTCAGGTCTCTTTTCTAAGCAAGAAAATCTATTTAATTTGTTCTCAAATAACAGATTTTCCTTACACATTAATCTTGTAACTCAGTGTTTAGGTATAATGCAAGAGCCCACACAGACTGCTCAGCCTCTCCACTATTAGCTTCTGAAAGTGTTCCATTAGTTGCACCTTTGAACACACCATGGGTTTATATGCATGTTTGCACAGTCTCATGTTTACCCTGGTTGCTTCTCTCTGTACCTTTGTAGTTCATAAACTCATTTGTGATGGAGTGACCAGGGTTATTGGCAGCACTCAGGCAGTTACATAGCAAAGCAAACTATGTTGGTGTCTCCAGACAAGCACAACAGTAACAAGCTGGCTATTAGTCATTGATGATGCTGTAGCAGACCTTTTGACTACTGATGAATAGAGGTGATGTTTTGCCATCAAGTGGTTTAATAAAGTGCCCCCTAGAAGTTAAATTTGTAGAGCCTTCATTGCAATACAAATAGAGGGTTACAAAAAAGGCTGGCAAAAAGAACCAAGTATAAGCATTCCATCAAAAACACAGTGCCAGTGTTAAGCAACTGAGTTGACTGTAGAGGAAATCTAAAAAGAGAAACATCTGTTGGAGGTGAGAGGAATACCAGAGAAAATACAATACTAAGTTTAAAAATGCTTTCCATCAAATCTGCTAAGGGATGTTTCTTTTCCCACACAGGATGCCCTGGTCACGGTGGGATCTTTGCTCTAGGGACGTCTTAAAACCTGCTAATTAATGATTTGCCAGAAGCGTGCTAGCCAGACACAAAAGGATCTTGCCAAAAGGGATCTACAGTTATACAGTCTACTAGGGCTCACACATGAACATGGTGAAACAGAAGAGCAAAACTAGCCAAATTTATTATTGCAAAAGTTTAGCATGAGTTTTACATGCCCCTCACAGGAGATCATTATTCTGCTCTATTTGGCAGTGCTCAAGTCAGAATTTGGATACTGTGCCTAATTTTAGATGTGGTGGTTTAAGAGCGAAAGAAAGTCTAAGGAAAAAACAGAAAGAAAGATTAAAATGGTACAATTACAAAATTCTGAGGGAGACTTAGAAGAACTGGTTTGCTTTAGCTGGTAAGAAGATAGTGACGAGAGGACAGGCTAGAAATCTTTAAACTAATGAAAGGAAACAAGCACAGGGTGGGGAGTTTGTCTGATAGGGCTGGCCAAGAAGCATTTGACTTAATGAGAGAAAAACTTAATAAGAACAGTAAGATAAATGATGGAGCAGCTATCTAAGAAAAAAGCTTCAAAGAAGCTGTTGGAAAACAATACAGATAAACAACTGTGATGAAACTTTGTAGGACTGTTATATCCCCCCCCTCAAATATAAGAATGGATTAGATAATCTGTTCAGGTACATACCAGTGCTACATTTCTACTGTCTTTTCTTGATTCCAATACTTTATGTCCTCAATTTCCACTACTATGACTTGTAAAACACAATATAAACACCCCCAAACTGACACACCTGGAAATCTCTGAAGACTGTAAACTTTAATGCCCTGGTTCCACAGGGAGGAGTCTTTGCCATTTCAGTCTTAGAAAGGGGTTTTAATATACTAAATGAGAGGTAGAAGGATAAAAAAAGAAAACCACACTCACACAAAAATTACCAATGGAGAAGTACATATAATTCCCTTCCAAATAAGTGTCTGCTTTTGCCAATTGTAATGTTGCATTTTGAAGTTAAACATACTTTACAGTCAGAGTTATTTAATGCCATTGTCTTATAACAATGTGTAACATTGATTTTTACTGTTATTTCTGAAAACAGCTGCCAAGTGTTAGGGCTGAGCCAGCCACTAAACGAGTGACAGATGCTCTATACCAGTCCCTCTCCCTTCCCAAAGGGGAGAGAAAAGAAACCTACAAATTGGAAAACTAAAACTACTTTAATGAAAATAATAGCAATAAAACAAAATACACATGAATATATATATATAAAACTAATATTGAATTCAACACTCCACCCCCCTCCAATGGCAATTAGTCACCACCACCATTGATGCTGAGGCAGAAGTCCCAGACTGGACTCAGCAGCAAATGGGCACTGGATTCAGGAGCTGGATTCTGGAATTCAGGAACTCATAGATATGGATCCAAGGCAGAATAGACACAGTCCCCCTCAGATGTTAAGCACTGATGAAGAGGAGGAAGTTGAACTTTGTGATCTTTCAGCTTTATATTAAATATGACATATATGGAATGGAACGTATAGTTGGTCAGTTTAGGGTCATCTGAACTGCTTGGTCCTACCCACAGGTGCATCCTTTTACTCTGGACCCCCAAGGCAATACAAAAGATTTTAGCAGTGACCTTGGACCACACACCACTCCTTGGTACTAACTAGAAACATCCATCCTTATTCCTAGAAACAGACAGTCAGTTTCAGAAAGTACAGTTACTTAGAACAAAGACTTAGCTGAAAGGTAAAATCACTGAAGAGAATTTGTTCTGTTCCAACTCAAACCAGGACAACAGCTATCCTAATTTGAGGTAAATTATACTTATGATGGAATCCTATTAAGTATGCTATACTAATAATTTACTGGATTTCATTGTTGTTTTATAAACCAATGGCAAACCACCAGTTTCTGTGAACACTGCTCTTTTATTTGCAGCCTGATCTTAATGTGGCATTATCAGCACTACTGTTAATTTACATGAGATATAAATGACCTCTACTGTTTTTACAGCCAGGTAGGACTGGCCCCTGCAGAGAGAGAGGTGGTGGCCCTGCCACACTGTCTGTCTGGCTTCAGCTCCCCCACCACAAAGCTTCACTAACAGTCCAGAACCAAAGTCCGGATGCTGCCAGGACAACCTGAGTAGCACTCAGTGTTGCTAATGCTAGCTGATTGCCAGCTAGCTGACTCACTGCTGGAGACTGGTCCTTTTTCAAGTATTTCCACTTCAGTCAATTTAATCAAATTAGCACTAGAAATTCTGACATTTTAACAAAGAGACTGGGATGTAAGAAATTATAATGCACGAGTTTATTTAAAAGGAAAAATAACTGTTACTCAAACATGACTTAGTTTTTTAGATGGAGCAAGGTTTCAAAGCAGCAATTTCTTTTAAAACTATTTTTTTTAATTAACATACACAATTGAATAAAATTGACATCATAAATGCCATATCTTTTTTTAAGAAACTTGTTTGTTCTGAGCTTACCAGCTTCCTTCTGTTTCTCAGATGGTGTCAACTACACAAGTATTGGCTGGAGATAGACTCAGAATCCAAACTGCAGGAGCATAGTTTGCTCACTGAAAGTTTCACTCTTTCTTCGAAGGGTGAAATTGATCGTGTAGAAAAGGAAAATCGACGCACACAATGCATACACCAATACTCGACCATGTCCGGGTCAGCTTTCCCGCGGCGCCACCTATTGGCTGTCTCCTGCCCTGAGTAGGGTCGTGGCTGGCGGACCGTTTGAAATTGGCCACCCAGCGCAGCCAGAGCGATGGGCGGGTCCCTCTTCCATGGGCGGGTGCCTCTCCCATTGGCGGCTGCTGAGGAGGGGCTGACACTAGCAGCGTCGGGGGCGGGACAGAGAGCAGCCTCCCGCCGGCACTGTCTGCCCCAGGAGTCAGCACGAAGAGTAGGCGGGGCCAGGCTAACGGATGCTGTCGGCATTGGCTGGCGAGCTGTCGGCATTGGCTGGCGAGCCATCGGCATTGGCTGGCGAGCCGCCACCATGTCGCTATCCCCGCCAATTCCGGAGAGCTTCCTCCCTTTCTCGGGAGGAAGGGCAAGCCCCTGCTCTTTCATTGGCCAGTGCTGGCTGCCACCGCCTCGCGGTTGGCGGTGGTGCCGAGGCGGGCGGGGAGAAGGCGCTGAGGCGGCCATGAGGGAAACTTCTGTGTCCCCTTCAGTGTGACACTTGGAGGGGTGTGAATTGGGTCTGGCTGCCCCTGTTGGGCCCTCGGCTTGCCTGCCTCATGGAGGCGGAGGATGAGGCGCGGAGGCAGAAAGTGGAGGCCGGAAGGGCTAAGGTGAGAGGAGGGGGTCCCGGATTGGGGAGGGGCCGTGCCTGCCCCGGCCTGGTCTCCGGCGGTCTGTTCGGCCGGGCACCGAGTTGGTGGGTCTAAGGGGAGCCTACCTCCTGGAGCCGCCCGCGGCATCTTCTCTGGTCGCTCCGGGCTTCTTCCCCACGGCGGGGCGCCAGCGGGTTTTCCTTCGCTGCGTGGTGGGATCCGTGCCACACATGAAGCCCGAGTCGGAGGGTAGGGGTGGCAGCAGTGCTGAAGCGTTCCTGCGAGATCTGAGCTGTGTCAGGAGGCGACAGGAGCTTACCTGGGCATCGTGGCGATGTCATAACTAAGCGTGTCTAGCGATGTTTCTTGAATACAAGGTGCCTCGAAGCTTTGCCGAATTCCAGCAGGAGTGTATAAACATTGCCTTCCATGAGCAAAGAGTAGCTTAAAGTAGTGTATGTATCTTCCCTTAGATACTTTCTTTTTCTTGTTTGTTTGGGATTTTTTGTTTGGTTGTTTTTGGGTGATGGTGCTTTTGTTTGTTTGTGGCTTTTTTTCCTGTTTTTCTCTTTTTATTTAGGATTCCACAGGGTTGTTTGTGGAAATACTCTATTTCCAGATGAGAATCTCTAACAATAGGTGTTGCATGTATTATAACATCAATGACTGGTCTATTTGCCGTTGCATCTGCAGGTGGATTATTGAGAACTGGATTGGGTTGGTTTGTTTTCATTTAGGTATAGTTTGATGGGACTGTGCAGAGAGGTCATATAATGTGACCAATGTATAAAGGTAATGTTCTCTTAGTAATTACTGTCTTAAACTATGTGATATGTGTTGACCCTCTTTGATGAAAACTTGTGCTTTGGTTTGGTAATGATGTTCAAACTGGTCAGCTGATTACTTTTAATTAAAGCACTTGTGCTGGTTTTTGAGCCATTGTCCTATTTCCCTTCTGGGCGTCTGTTGCTGAATAAGCCTTGCCAGTCTGAAGCTGCAGCTTTTCCCTGTTCCTTCCATCCCAGTAAGACTAGGATGGGTGACTGTAGCTGGAAGGGAATAGCTGAGGCTGCACAGGGTGTTGGGAGATTGGGACAGATTATATCTCTCCATGATATGCTGCAGAATTTTCACCCCTGATATCTTTCCTAGTGTTTCTTCCACAGTTATATGGCCATGACTCCTGCAGTGGACCTGTCTGGAAATCTGGCTAGTGGGATCAGAGTTAGCTTACAGCTGTGCATCTTTTCAGCAGTCTTCTGTGCTTCCGTTTCAGCTCTCCCTTCCCAGTGCTGTGCAGAAGGCATTTGCTCCTCTCCCAGTAGAGTTTTGCCCGAGGATGTTCTGAAGTGGCTTGATGTTTGACAGTACAGCTCCTCCATTCCTGGCCTGTCCAACCCAGATGCTGTCATGGTTGCCACACTCTCTACTCATGTTTAGCAGCTCCTCGTGTGCTTACCCATGCAGCCTTGTTTTGTGCTCTGTGAATACAATTTCCTGTTGAAAAATGATTTAATAATGATTAATTTTTTAATTAATATTGAGAGAGGAAACTTTATGAGAACAGGAGTTCTTCAGGTTGAAAATTTACATTAGCTAGAGTGTCTGTTTATAGCTAGAAAAACGTGTTAAACTTGCCTCGAGTAAGTTATTACTTCCCACCTGTTGTACAGCTGTTGTTTTCCATTAAAAAAAAAAAGTAGGGACTTGCATTATGTTTCAAGTTATGTGCAGAGCCAGTATTGCTGTTACGTTTTAAAAAAAAAACAACCTGTGTGCTAAATGTCTGTCCTCTTGCCATTTAAAAAGAAATATATATCAGCCCCATCAACATTGCTACTGCGTAGTGTCACACACCTGGTATATTGGGAGGAGAGGAAGGAGTTTATAAAGACAGTAGATGTAAGTATTTACTCTGCTTATTAATGTGTCCCAGAGATCCATTTACTTGGCTAGCAGATTGTGGACACAAGAAATTTTCAAAAACACTCAGACAAATGAATGGAAGCACTATCCATTGGGGCATTTTAAATACAGAGATACTGTGTTAGAGTTTGGAGGGCAAACACGTGAGGTGCATGTTCCTTAGTATACTCACACCCAGTTTTACCATGTTCAGCTGCGTGCTTGCTCTGGTCTTGTATTTTCACTTGTGTACCTGAAGTTGTGGAGGTAACTTACGGAATAGATGCATATTGGTCTCATTACCAGAATAAATGCACCTTTGGTCTTACTTGCTGCACAGTAGGATGTGGCCGTGCTGCTGAGTAGGTGGGCTGCGGGACTGTAACATGCTTCAGAAACTTCCTTTGGATAGCTCCTGGTTTTGAAGGCTCTTACATAATAAGTGTCTCCTTTTTGTTCTGTTTCCTTTGTGTCTCCTTTGTACTGCCCTTCTCATGAATAGAGATGCAGTTTTGAAACAGAGAAAGTGACTGTGAGCAGGTGCAGTATTTCCTTGCTGTGGTGCAGGTCTACAACAGCTTAAGGTGATCCCGTCTCTGGACCACTGTAGAACTGTTCAGAATTTATTCGTATCTTCTTTCTAAATTATCTCACCGCGTCGCTGTGAGAGTGCTCACAGTGGCAGGGGACAGGAGTGTGAGGCTAGTTACAGACTTCTGTTGTAGTAACCAGGCTTATAACAACCTATACAGTTATGGTGATTGTCATTTGATACTGCTTGTATCCGGAGTTGTGAACTGCTGTGTGTTGTGGGTTTTTTCTTTGTTGGTTTGTTTGTTTTTTAAGTCTGCTAAATAATGACTTGGAAGAGGAATATAATGTAGATTTTCCCTTCTTTAAACCTGTACTTGCATTATTCTTTTACATACTGGAGTTAAAACTCCATTGTTGAAATGCATTTAAGTTGTCACCTAATAATAGTAATTTCAACTGTTGTATTAATTGGAAATTGTGATTATTTGGCAGCTAAGTACTGACTATGTCAAGTATTTCAGATTTCCATTTTCAGTAAGATCAATACTGATAGCCAAAATAGTAATTGAGAAAAAGATCTCTACCTCCAGAGATAGCATAGGCCTCTTGGTTACAAGCATCTTTCTTGTGAAATGTACTAAATTAGCCTGTTCATGTCACCTGACAAGCTGGGCAGTTACCCCACACCACGCAGCACAAAATGTGATGGTCTTGTTTGAGTTCTGGGGTGCTTATATGGTGCTGACTGTGCAAATTCAGAGTTGCCCTGCAGTTGCCACTTTTAACTGACTCCTGGTGAAATGAAGTTGCACTATATTGGTACTTGCAGAAAGACAAGATAATCTGCTGTGGAGAGCTGCTTTGAATGCTATTGAATGCTATTTGAATGGACAGTGCTGTTGGTGTCCATGTGGTATGGCAAGTCTTGGCTAAAAGTGAAGCTTTTGCCTTTGTGTACGCTACTAGAAAGTAAACAGTGTTAGATCTTTCCAAAGGGTCATGGTGGGATCTCACTGGGATGGGGCAGTGTCAGTGTTGCATGCTTTCTCGACGCTGGCACACACTACTATTGGGTTGCTGTGTCTGATGATATTAGGAAGACACTTAAATTTATGTAGCCGATTTAAAGACTGTGGAAGCATGGGACGAGGTGGCCGAGTGGTGAAGGCGATGGACTGCTAATCCATTGTGCTCTGCACGCGTGGGTTCGAATCCCACCCTCGTCGGGTCCCCTGTGAATCTGAAACTCCAGATTTCCTTTCCCCAACTTTAGTGGAGCCTCTTTCTCTGTCAGGCGGGCTCTGTAAATCTAGAGTGTGTTTGACTCCAGACACTTTCATAGACCAACAAATCCAGTAATCTTGTAGTGTTTTGGTGTAGTTGGATGTTTCTGCATGATACATATTGTGGTTTCATGTGTTTAGTGCGTATGAATGGAATGAAATAAGTTTTGCTTTCTTTGAGCTGGGTCTTTAAAAATTCTTGATCATTGGATATCCTGGAAATTTTTGGTAATTTAATGTCAAACACTTTTATCTCCCTTCATGAAATGATTAACTGCTCTCAGTGATGGCCACTCTATCTGCCTTTCCTTTTTCATCTTTTTCTGCTTGCTTTGCTTCTCTCTTCCTTTTTTCCCCCTGCTTCAGCAGCTTCCTATAGTCTCCATTTTTCTGCAGGTTTCCTCCTGTCCCTTTTCCCCATGTTATCAGGTTAATTAGTGCAATAGCTATTTTTGACATAAATTGCTGTCAGTAAGTGCTAGAGTTAACACCTACCTGCTTTCAGAAAATATTTGTCTCACTACAGTTTTATTTATTGATCTGTTAGTTTTGTTTGTTATGAAAAGCAGCACGGCATCTGACAATCTTTGTTTAACTGCATTCAGTATTAATAACTAGGGAAACTGCAGAACCTAATCATCAAAATAAGTTATTTGTACATAAACAACTGCTGGTGAGAAACTGATGTCCTACTATAAATATACTTTTTAAAATAAACTGCTGAGCGTAGCACGTGTGTAACCATCTATCTGTTGAGAAGCTAAGCTGTCAGGTAGAAGTTGCTGAAATGGCATGGGTGTCAAGAAGAGAGGACCAAACCAAATCCTTTTCACAAGTTGGATTAAAATGAATGAACAAGATTTTTCTGCAGAGTGGCAGTTTTACAGGAAATCCAAGCTGACAAGCAGTGAATTTTTTTATGTGTATTGCAATAGAACTTGGCAATTATGTTTGCAGCCCATCATCATTTGACTACGTCTCATTGCAAGGATATATTAACAGTGCACTTGATAACGGATGGTTGAACCTTGGAGAAGGTTTTCCTCATCAGAAGGATGTCTGGATTTATACTGTGAGGGAGATGTTACTTGGAATTGCTGCCTATATGCAATATTAGAATTAAAAATACAATAATCCTTTTCAAGCTGTTTAAGGTGCTAAGGAAAGTTGGGTAATCAATTCTGTCAGTGACATTCTTTACAAGTCCCTGGCGCTTTGCAGGGCTGTGATAGTCTGATAAAGTAGAGCATCTGATTCTTCAACAGAAGAAATTAGAATGACCTGGCTTAATTGATTTTCTATTTATGTACTGTAGGCTGCTTTCTGGCTAGGAAGTTTGCTGTTTTATCTTAAGAGGGTGGCAGGGAAGGAGCATGAGAATTCACTTATGATAATTTTAATCTTAAATCTTACTCTGGAGAAGATCTGTTTAGATACGTTTACAGGGAGTTATTGTCTTTGCTGGTCTTGTTGAAAGACTGGTCAATTATATTTTTTTTTCCTAGTGTATTGACAACTAGTTCATCTAGCAGTCTGACTTGCTGTAATTGTGGATTGTCATTGACACACAGTTTCACTGAGTAAAATTTGATTCATGTATTGAAATGAGTCTTTAGTACTGATATGAGATTTCTTTCTTAATTGTGCAGTTATGCAATATGTTCTGAATGTGTAGAAAATAGGAGGATAAAGCAGTTTTTCTGCAGATGTATATATTTTGCCACAATAGGATCTTCAACACCCATGAGTGTGTTAATCTTGTGGTCCTGTTATTTTTTTCTCACTTACCTCTCCCTCTACCTCTTCCAATCTTTTCTGCACAGCTTGCTTACTACAGACAGCGAAAAACAAAAACCAACATCACGCAGCCGCAGAAAAAGACGTCGAAGAGGAAGGGCTCGTCTGTCCACACGCATGACATTCCGAAGGAAGAGTACCCACTAGCGGCCCAAGATGTTGGTAAGGGTATGGAGAGCGTGGCTGAAGACTCCAGCGTGCTGGAGAGCGTGGCTGAAGACTCCAGCGTGCTGGAGAGCGTGGCTGAAGACTCCAGCGTGCTGGAGAGCGTGGCTGAAGACTCCAGCGTGCTGGAGACAAGAACAGAGACAGAGGTAAATCTTAGTATTTCTTGGATTTCACGTCACTCTATCTGCAGATAACAAGTATTCCAGGTGATTGTTTTACTTAATTGGGTATTAGCTGTCTGGCACTGTTAACTAGCCGACATTGAGAAGTAAATAATTGTGTTTTCTCTTGTAATAATAAACTCTCTTAGAAAGTGATGTAAATAACTGAAAAAATATCTCCATTGTGTGGACTGGTCAGTGGTACTGTCAAGGAGCTGTTTGATATTAGCTTGCTAAATTAAGGTCTTTCATGCTTTCACTGCCTCTAACTAGTTTGGGTAGACTTCTGGTTATGTGGCTATGGCTCCACGAAATGGCACATCCAGGCTGAGAGGCATAGCAGATGAGGAAAACTGCTGGGATCTTATAATGTGTGGCTTTGTTTGGTTTTGTTTCACTTTGCTGGCTCAAACATGCTTTCAAAATAATTTGTCTCAGCATAATCTTAGTGGCTATTGTAAAGCCAGCATAGATGTTGCATTGCCTGACAACCTTTTTTAAATTGTGATTCTGCTTGGGCCTGATATATTTGAGTTTGTTTATACTGGTGACCCTCTAGATGTAGTTATGTTCTTGCTTCAGCTCACAGACAGGATTTTGATTATCAGCTATGGGTTTGACAGTCAGGTAAATACTTTATGTCTTATAATAAAAATAAGCAAAACGTGCCAAGCTGTCTGCACTAAAGAGAAAGCATACAGGATTTTGTCACTCAGCTACAGCAGTGTCATTATATTCATGTGAACTTAAAAACCAAAAATCACTTACTGCTTCTAAACAGCTTCTGTCAAAATACTTGGTTTGTAAAGCAGATGGAATTGCTTTGTAGGTTGTGGAGAGTGCACCCCTAGGGAGGCAGTAGTCATTTCGAACTATTTCATGCCGATTCAAATTACAGGGAGGGCTATGTACTGCTTTTTCTAAATAGGGCTATGGTCCCCTTTCTCATGAGAATTTAGTGAGAGATAAGCAAGTATATGTATCCAAAACCGGTATTGCTCTTTGAGTTGTCTGAATGATTTTATAATGTGTGTTTTAAGTAAAAAAACTCCTGTCAGTTAATTTACTAATAGAGTGCTCAACTGTATTTGCAAACCACAAAAGCAGAAGATAAAACATTAAATCTCAATAGTGAGGCCCTAATTTTTTTAGTAGACATTTTAAAAAAAAGTTCATCATTTAGTTCATTCATTTGACCTTGGATGACCATCTGAGTTTAGGATTGAAGCCAGCCTTTCTTTCTCACTGGTGTGTTGTCTTGCATCATGGACCCTTCTGTCTCATGTGCTTAGGGTGTTTGTAGAATAATGAAGCTTTTCCTTACCCATTTCTGAAATGGCCATAATTTAGTGTTTATTTGTTTGCTTACCAGGAGAGTAAATTGCAAACCAGAAGTATTGTATCGTTTTGGTGGCTAAACACTTTTTTGTTTCTTTTATGAAGAAAGTTACAATAAATTCTGCTACAGAACATGCTGAGCTTGATGCTAAGATGTGTCAGGCACAAATAGCTGAGTTGGAAAACAGACTTCTGGAGAAGCAGGAAGCAGTGGAAAGACTCACTTCACAGAAGGACAAGCTACAAGAACAGCTTACCCAGCACAGAGACTCTATGCAACTTCAGGTTTGTTTCATAGAATTGGATAACGGTTACTTTTTTTTTTTAATTGTCTAAGTATTTAGGAGATAAAACTCAAAAGTACTGGTTTTTTTTTGTTGGAAAGAACTTCACCTTCGTAACACATGCTGCAAAAAGTGGTAGTCAAAGTTTTCCATTCACCAGTGTCCAGGACTCCATATTGCTTGAATCAAGTGAGAGTGAAATTATATTTGAAACATTTCTATGTTTAAGGAGTTTTTATGAAATGTAGATTTAAAACCCTTCTGCTGAGAAATAGTTGGACACTTCCTGGTAGATTTGTGTTGATAGATTTTTCTTATCATATTAAGAAGTGGCCCTTTGTATAGAGAACCTCTAAGAACCACTAAGCTAAGTATAGTTAATTGTACCTTGAGGAAGGGACTTAATGTAAAAGAATGGGACTTTCATTTTTATAAAAACTGACTTTACATATGTTGCAGATCATGGTAGGAAATGCCTGCCCCCAAAGCATTGTTCAAACTACTGAAAAGGAATTACATTATGTATAGAAATGTCAATGTTTCTGCGGATATGCCTTAAAACCACTATATGGATGCAGCTAGGCACCTTTTCAAATGTTCATATGGGATGTCAGACACCACTACCACCACCGTCTCTTGATAATCTCTTCCTACTCCCCACAGTTATCATCCACACTTCTTGAGTATTTGCACTTGTGGCTTTTGGGTTTAGGGTATGGGCAAATAATTAAATAGGAGAAGTTTAAACTTTATTGAACTTTATTTATATACTTTCCCCTCACCTAAAAAAAAAAAAAAAAAAAAAAAGGCTATTTTGACTTCCCTTTCTTTAGCATTTCTGTGTAAAGGTAAATTATCAGGTGCTTCTATAGAACATTTGCTTCCCCCTTTACATGTTGTTTTTCTCCTTCTAGGACTGGGGAAACAAAGACATTTCCTGTTGGTGAGAAATAAATTGAAAAGATTAATGTGATTAACATAAAGTAGGATTAATATATCTCATCTCATGAACTTTCTGTCACATGGCTGAAAAGAAGGAAACAATTTAGGGATGCGAAATATTAATTGTATCCTGTAGAAAACGTGATTACTTTTACATAAGTAAGAACTAAAAAATTCTTAATTAAAAATATTTCATGACTGGTATCCTATTATTTGTTTTGAAAGTCATTTTTGATGAGCTCTGTCATCTCTTTGGGATCAGCTTAAGATACCTGCTTTGTTACCCCTGCAGTCATGTTTGAACACAAATATCTCTGGTCATTTGGTGCAAATTTGTTAAAACTTAAGTGTAATTGTAGACTCTTAACAGCTTTGTTTTAAGGAAACTTATTGGATTCTCAGTATGTGAAGGGTATTATAGTTTTAAAAGTGGACTTCTTGTAATCCATGTAGGAAACTACTGTTCAAGAGCAGAATGAAGTCATTGGGAAACTAACGAACTGCCTTCAACAGGCGAAGAAGGATCAGGATGACCTACAGGAGGAGGCTTCACATGTAGCTGGTCAGATCCATGATTTACAACTTCAATTACATGAGGTGTGTGTTTCCTTACAGAGAGAATAATAACAGGTTTGAAATATGGATGTAAAAAAATACTGAGCTTATCACATAACTTTTCATAGTTCACTTTTCAATGCAGCAGTGAAAATGATTTCAGGGCGAGACAGAGTTTTCTCCAGTTGCTAAGGAGGAGCCTTGAAAGTGTCCTCATGTTTTCCATGTGAAACCTTTGAGGTTGTTACAGTTCTTTGTCCATTAGGTTAGCCCTTGTTAGGGAATTTTTCCCAATCTTATTAGTGTTTTGGAATCTATGCATGGCAGTCGCTGTAATGATATGTGATCACTTTTCCTTGCCTTTGCCGAAGAAAGCTCTTAGTATATGTATGGAAAACTCATAGTCAGTTGTTGCACAGAAACTTGCTATGTTGAGGTAACTTGTCTTGGCTCAACCAGGGTTTAAAATAATCTGAGCCCCTATGACACACAGGAATCTGCCTCAGTGCAACAGATTTTTCATGGATCTATTTTATGTACTTTGAGTATTGCAAAAAAAAAAAGAAAAGAATAGTAGCTATTCCAGGTGCTATTTTTTAAATCTGTGAATTTATTGTCTCAGGAGCTTTGTAGTTTGTATTAAAGAGTAGTATTTATATTTACGTAATTTCAGGTTTGCAAGATAAGAATTTTGCTGTGTAAAAAAAGAGATTTTTAAAAACAAAGAAATGGCAAAAAAATCCCATCCTCAAACCAACAAACAAAACAAAACCCCAAACAACAAAACAAAAAAAACCCTCAGAAAACCTTCTACAACCTCCCCACCAAAAACCCAAACCAAGCAACAAACCCCAACAACCCTGACACTTCCTGAAGTCTGGGAATTATCTTTAAACAATTGATCATGCCCTGGAAAATGAAATCCTTTACTAAATGAAATTATTAAAAATAACCTATAATATTGCTTTCCATATACAGTTCTGACTGGTATTGACAAAATAAGTGGTCATAGTGAAAATTACCCCATGGATGAATGCTGGGATATGCTCCGTAAAGCCTCTAAATAGTACTTGAGGCATAGTCTAAATAAAGCTAGTAATAGGATGCAAGTTGTTTGTTGGAAGCATGTCAGATTTGGTAAGAGATGCAAGTACTAATGCTGTGTTAAATGTTATCTTTTTTTGTTTCAGCAAAGTCTTTAGAAAAAGCTTTTAAAAATTAATAAAACACATTATATTTTACTTCTGTAGGGGTAAATGTTTTCCTTTCTTTTGGAGGAAGGTGGAGAGGGAAAAAAAACTTTAGTATTGAGTTGTAAATCCTTTGCAGAGAAGACTGGTTTTGGTCATTATCCTCTTACCAGTATCAAGTCCATTGGAAGTGATAATTAATTTTGGAGGCGTCATAGAGATGAGTTACCGACCATTTATATCTTTACAGTGTCTGGATTTTCAGGGAGGTTCTTACTCGTTGGGAATTAAAGAGGTGGGGTATATCTGTAGGAAATAAATAGACCATATTTTATGTAAGCAATGAGATTTTTGTATGAGTTACTCTGATGCAAGCTTTCTTTTGACTGTGAGAACCTTTATGTGTTCAGGTTAATGAGACGCTGAGAAGTAAAACCCCTGGAAGAACTGAAGTGTTAGAAGCCCAGCAGCAGATGTCCTTGTTTCAGAATCGTCTCAGAGAACAAAATGCACAATTGGAGGTGCTGCGGCAGAAAGTACATGACCTGGAAGTACAACTTGAGTCTTCTCAAAAGGTAAAAACTCTTGGAAAATGTCTTTTATAACGATGATTTCTAGGTAGTTCAGTTCTTGTTGTGGTTGTACAAACAAAGATGTTACTTTTTGGAGAAAACCTGTAATGAATGCTAAATTTATGGATGTGGTAACATTGCTGCTTCAGGACTAAAACTACACTTAAAGATGGAATTAATTTATTTCTTCTGAAGGCAGTGGCTTCTGTTGCAGAAGTGTTAGTTAAACTCTGCTACTAAATTGTTGTATAACATCAGAAGCAGGTTCACTCAAGGTTTGTTAAACTGAGGGAGGTTGAAACATAAGTGACAGAGACTTGCAGTGATGTGAGGTCTGCTGGATATGCTGTGTAAGCATATTGCAGTACAGTTGTGTGTAAACTTGAAACAGCTAGATGGGAGCAAAAATTCTGTGTCTGTAGTTACATTACAGATGCAAAATGGCAAAAAAGCTTGTGAGGGAATATTTGATGTAGCAATTACAGAAACAAACACTGAATAAACTCAAAAACAGCTTAAAAGAAATTAAAATCTGTTGTGTAATTCAGGTTTGGTGATAACTGACCTGATGTAGTGACATGGTCATGAAAATCTTTTTTCTTCAGAAATTAATTTCCAAGGATTTACTAGCATACATTAAAGAAACAGCTCAACAGGCCTGATTTCCTTTTAAGCGTGTAACAAGCAATGCCGTGAGTTAGGAGTCTTGAACTTTTAAATAAGTCAAGTAACTCAAAATTTGATCTGGGTGTTCTGTTGGCCTGTGGGAGATGTTTTCTCTGTGCAGGTGGATGTGAGATGGAAAGGTGTCTGCAGCTTTGGTATTTCATTCTATTTTAATTAAAATATGTAAAGTTTGACACAGCCACTGTTCTCATTCTCTCTGGAGCCAGTGGCATATTATTTGTTATTGCTTGGATAATTTGGTGTTTGTTACCACATTTGAAGAGTCTTTGACTATTACTGCCCGTTCTCAAATATGTGCTTAAAAATCATGTTTCTAGGCCAATGATACACCCTGCACTTAACATATCTTCACAAAAAAAAATACTTACTGTTAAAAGCATGAGGTTTAAGGAAATTTAAACATGAATGTATTTCATATTTAATATTTTATTTTGAAGAACACCAAAGATAAAGAAAATATGCTTGCCCAAATGGAAGAGGATATGAAAGATACAATTGAACAGTTACACAAAAGCATAGGAGAAAAAGAAAAACATATTAAAAGTCTTCAAGATCTGCTGACATCAGAAAGATTCAGCATGTCTATACTACAACATACCCTTTCCCTCCGGGACTCAGAAATAACAGAATTAAAACATGAAATAGCTCTATCCAAAATGAGCGAACAGCAACGTATCGAAGAACTGAAAGCTGGTCATGAAAAGGATATTTGCAGACAGTTGGAGAACTTGAGGGCTGAGCTGGAGAAGTGCTACAGAACAGAAATTGCAGAAGCTAAGCAGGTATATGAAAAAGAAATGATTTTAAAATATAAGAATGAACTTGAACAGTTTAAAAAAGAACTCTGTGCTCTGAATTCTGAAGAGCACATTCAGAATTTGAATGGCATAATAATTGACTTAAATAATAGTCTTCATGAATCTGAAATGAAAAAAGACAGTTTGAGAAGGAAACTTGAAAACCAACAGGAAGACTTCCAGAGAGAAAAAACTGAAATTGAGACTAAATACAAGGATTTAATTAATAGCCTTAAGTCTCAACTTTCTAATGCAGAAGAGCAGATGAAAGAAGTCCAGCGGTATAAACAAGAAAAACAGTCCTTGAATGAAGAGATTAAGAGACTGAATTCTTTCATCCAGGAATTAAATGAAAACCAACTTTATGAGGCTCAAAAAAGTATAGATGTAATGCAAAAGCCTGATGAAGAGACTGTCTTTAATAAGAAGCTAATGAAATTGAAGGAAAAACAGATGTTATCAGGGATGTCACAGCTGCAGAGAGCAGAGCTTGAGGAAATGTGGAATAAACCACACCAGTTGAAAGGTGAAGGTGAGTTGGTTCATGAAGAACTAGGATTCCAGTGTGACTTGGGAGCAGGCTCCTCAAGAGATCAATTAGAAGAAATTAAGAATTCAAAGATCACAGAGAATAGTGAAAATAGTAAAGGAAATTACTTGGACGAAGAACACCTGTCAGAACTAGGGCTTTTTAGTGTTGATGAAGGCATGCTGGCTAAATATCTCGTCTCCACAGAGGGACCAGAAAATTCATATGCATCCAGCAATTCTGATGGTGATGCCATTGAAGAAGGTAGATGCAGTGAGTATGGGTTAGATAGCAATGTGTTTCTAGAACCTACCACAGGTTTTATACTTCCTCCAGTAAACTTTGGCCTTGATGAGGAACCATGTCCTAGCAGTTTGGCTCGAGAGACTTTTGAAGAGGCTGAGGTGGGAGCAGAAGCCTTAATTTCATTTTTGTCAGATAACTCTCTGCAGCAAAACAACGTAAGTGACTGTGATGACATAAAGGATGATGAGATAGTTTCACACACCTCTCTGCTAAACAAGCTAACTGAGCAGCTCCACGAGAGGGAATCAGCTTTGAAGAAATCTTACCAGGAGACTCAAGAAGCTGTTGGAAAATGGGAAAAAGTAATGGCTGAGCTCTCTTCTGTGCGTGTGGAACTGGATGAGGAACGTGAAGCACGGCTCCATTGTGAAAAAGAACTTCTTCAAAAAACGGAGAAGGAGAAGGAACTTGAAAACCAAATAATGCTTCTAGAAAAGCAGCAGGGTGGAGGCCAGCCTTACTGTGCTGTAGAGTCCTTAACACAAATGTCAAAATCCTCTACCTGGGAAGAAATGGTAAAAGATCTCCAGGAGGAAAGAGAAATGTTGATGGTGCAGCTGCGAACTCAGGAACAATTAGTGAAAGATGTTCAAGAGCAGAAAACAGTTTCTGATTCTGTAACAAGTGAAGTACAGTCTCTCTTTGGACGTCAGTTAGCTGCTTTGCAAAGTCAAAGGGATCAAATGCAAAGCCAGCTTGATGCTCAGAAGGCTAAAAACAAGACGATAGCCGAGCTGCTTGGTCAGAAAACCGTATCTGAAGAGACATTGCTAAAAGAACAGGAGTTGCTCAAAGCTGAAATCAATAATAGAGAACAAAATTTATCACTCTTATTGAAGGAAAAAACAGCCTTAGAAGAAAGATTATCTGATGTAGAGAAAGATCTAATAAAAGCAGAAAGAGCACTAGCAGAGAATGCTAGCATCATTGGTGATCTTGAGAAAAACATACATGACCTTAATACTGAAGTCAAAAACCTCAAGCAAATATGTGAGCGTGAAAGACTGGACTATGAGGACATGTTAAACTGCAGCAACTTAGAAATTCTTAAACTTAATGCTGAAATAAAGGCAAAAAATACTGAATACAGTAAGAATAACAGCCAACTGACTGAAGAAATCACCCATTTGAAGAAGGCTTGTTTAGAGCTCGAGTCTCGCTTGCAGGAGTCTGCGGATGCTGCTGAGGAGGCACAATCCAAGATGGTGAAACATTACAAAGAGGAAATCGATAAAATGGAGACTCAACACCTTGCTGAATTAACTAAAGTGAGTTTGACACAAAAGGAGGAGGTAGGAAACCCTGCTAATGGCAAGAGATTTCGGAATGCTTAGTGTAGTCATTGTAAATGTTTGTATGCCTGTTTGCAGATAGCGGAATTAAATGCTGAAATAAAAGATAAAGTGGAAAAACAGCAGAAGTTTGAAGAGGAAAGAAAGGAACAGATTGCTTTAATAAAAAAGGTAAATGCTCCAATTTGGTTTATTTTAGAAAAGCAAACTAAATTTCTGTTGTCATTTCAACAATGTAATAGATTTTTAAGTATCTAAATTTTTTTTTTTCCCTAGTGTCTGGGATTTGGGGCAGGAGGAGAGAAGAATTCTGGCTCACTAATTTATTAGGGGGCTAGCTAACTGTATTTGTAAGAAAGCTCTTCACCTAAGTATTTCTTGCAGGTACATGAACGAGAGCATGACCGTGAAATCTCTGAACTGGTTACTAAACATGAAGAGGAAATGGAGAAGCTCCGTGCTGAACTAAATAAAGAACAGCAGCACTTGTTGGATGAAGTTCAGCAGCAAATGGCAGCCACACACAGAGCAGAGATAGAGCAAGTTCAGCTACAATCACAAGTAAAATAAAGAAGCACAGTAACTACTGTATTGGTTACTTGACTTGCAAAGAGAAAGCTCCTTGAGTTTTGTGCATACTATATATGTTCTTTTATGTAGTGCTGCAGTTGGAAGAGTTAGGAGTGTTCTCGTGGTGGGTGGTGGTAGATCATTTCTGTAGTAGTTCTCCAAGATCCCCAATGCAATTATATTTTAATGTTAATTCTGAAGAGAACTGGTTGCTTAAATTGATGGATTAAAAAAAAAAAAATGTAGACAAACAAAACAACTATGTCATTTTTCATAGCTTGAGAAGTTTAACAATTACATTTGTAAAAAATACCAAACCCTTCCCACTTTTTTTATTTCACTTACATAATCAGGAATGCTTTTGTGCTAAACTTAGTTGAGGCATTCCAAACCCCAGTAAATATTTAGAAGAAAGAGTTGGGTTTATATGCTAAGGGCAGAATAGAAATGTAAAGAATACATCTAGTCTAAGGTCTCCTCTGGAGACATTCAAAACCTGCCTGGACGCATTCCTTTGTGACCTACTCTAGGTGATCCTGCTTTGGCAGGGGAATTAGACTAGATGATCTTTCTAGCTCCCTTCCAAACCCTAACATTCTATGATTCTGTGTGATTCTGTGAAAGTCTAATTACAAGATGTTGGCACACTGTTTAGCTTGTTGAAGAGTTGAAAAGTTTGGGCTTTTTTTAATCTGCCCTTTAGAACTGTTGGATACTTCTCACTTTTTTTTTTTTAAATGAAGAATGGTGAATTTAGTTTCTACACTTTTCCAACACTCCCTCAGAATTTGTCTTTTTGACAAATTATAGCCAATAGCAAATATGAAGAAGTTTTTTAGTAGACAATGGAGGATTGGGGTGAGCTTGTGTTCTGCTTTGATGACTTTTTGACAAGATATTTGGTAAGAGCTAAAGTTAGGAGGCAGGTAAGGGTAACGTTTTACTGCACACTGATGATGTTACTTGAATCTCATTTTAACCAAAGTCAGCTTATTTTTAGGGTTTTGTCCCTGCCATGAAGGAACACTCTTCACATGCAGAAAGGCAAAACTTAGATGTTCAATTTCAGTTGCTTTCAGCTGCCAATCATGAAAAAAAAATGAACACATTTCATTAGAAGAGAGGGAAAACCCTTTTTCTTCTGCATTTACAGACACTGCACAACCTTGAACTGGAAGCTTTACGTCTAAGCTTAAATAATATGCACACTTCTCAGCTTGAGCTTACGCAGTCTAACTTGAGAAAAGAAAAGGAAACTGCCCTTGTGGAACTGCGGGAGATGCTCAATGATAAACGTGCTCAAGAGATAGCAATTCTGCAGAGTCGCCATCAGTTGGAGTGGGAGAAGATTAAAGAGCAGTGTCTGAAGGAAAAAGAAGACCTCAAGTCAAAGTATCATCAAGAACTAGGTATTAAAATTTGGGAGTAATGGACCAGAAATTGAAACCCTGTGTGTATTTTTTTTTTCCTACAGGTTTCTGTTGTGGTGTATAGAGCTGGCTGCTAGAGTGACAGCCGTTGTTGCCTTGAATGGGGACAATGGCTAGACTGGCATGTGCAAGAGTACATGTTTATATGTGAAAATGGAGTTGCCCAGATCTAAGCTTAATTTTTCTTCAATTACACGGACATTTTACTGCTACCTCTGTAAAACAGAACTGTATTCAACTAGTTGCTTTTCAGGATGCATTACAGTATCACAGTATAAGCAAAGTTGGAAGAGACCTCAAAGATCATCAAGTCCAACCCATTACCACAGACCTCGAGATTAGACCGTGGCACCAAGTGCCACGTCCAGACTCACCTTGAACACCTCCAGGGACGGTGACTCCACCACCTCCCCGGGCAGCCCATTCCAGTAGCGAATGANCCATCTGTCCAGGCGCTCGAGGTCCCGCTGCAGAGCCCTTCTGCCCTCCAACCCACCAACATCTACCCCCAGCTTGGTGTCATCTGCAAACTTGCTGATGACTGTCTCGATGCCCTCGTCCAGATCATCAATGAAGATGTTAAAGAGGATGTTCATCAGAGTCCTGATGAAATTGGCTGAGTTAGTTACCAAGCCACTGTCCATGATATCTGAAATGTCATGGCAGTCAGGTGAAGTCCTTGGTGACTGTAAGAAGGGAAGAAATTCACCTATTCTTAAAAGGAGTAGCGGGGAGGACCCTGGAAACTAGCAACCCGTCAGCTTCACCTGCATACCTGGGAAGATCATGCAACACACCCTCCTCAAAGTTGTGCTAAGGCACATGGAGAACAGGGAGGCTATTTAGATAGTCACATCCAGAGGGTAGTGGTTAGTGGCTTGATGTCCAGATGGAGACTGATGCCCTCCAGGGGTCTGTACTGGGACCAGTGCTGTTTAATATGTTCATCAATCATACAGGGAGATCAAGGGTACCCTCAGCATGTCTGTAGATGACAGCAAGCTGAGTGGTGCAGCTCACATGCCAGAGGAACAAGATGCCATCCAGAAGGAGCTGGAAAAACTTGAGAAATGGTTCCATGTGAACCTCATGAAGTTCCACAAGGCTAAGTGCAAGGTCCTGCACCTGAGTTTCTGAGCAATCTGGTTTCAGTACAGACTATTCTATGAAGGTATTGAGAGCAGCTTTGTAGAGAAGTACTTGGGGGGTACTGTTGGATAAAAAGCTGAATGTGAGCTGGCAGCGTGCACTTCCAGTCCAGAAGGTCGGTTGTGTCCTGGGTTGCATCAAAAGCAGCATGGCCAACAGGTCAAGGGAGAGGATTCTGCCTCTCTACTCTGTTCTGGTGAGACCTTACCTGGAGTACTGCTTTCAGGTCTGGAGACCATAGTACAGGAAAGATATGGTCTCAAGGAGGCCACAAAAATCATCAAAGGGCTGGAGCACCTCTACTACAAGAACAGGCTGAGAAAGTTGATGTTGTGCAGCTGGAGAAGATAAGGCTCCAGGAAGATCCTGTTGCAGTCTTTCAGTACCTAAATGAGGCCTCTAAGAAAGATGGGGACAACCTTTACATCAGGACCTGTTGTCACAGGACAATCACGTCACAGGTGGTGGTGGTATTAAACTAAAGCAGAGAAGATTTAGACTATATAAAAGGAAGAGGTTTTTTTACAGTGAGAATGATGAAACACTGGCACAGGTTGCCCAGAGAGGTAGAAGCCCCATCCCTGGAAACATTCAAGGTCAGGCTGAATGGGGCCTTGAGCAACCTGATTAAGTTGAAGATGTCCTTGATCACTGCTGAGAGGTTGGACTAGATGACCTTTAAAGGTCTCTTCCAACCCAGACCATTCCATGATTTTAAGACATGTCTTACAGTCTATTTTTTAGGCATTCTTGAAAGAAATTTGATAGAGTTTCCTGCTTGTTGCTGCTGTCTGCTACTCTTTCGCTGTGTCTTTTGAGATAAGAGGTGATTCAAAACACTTAATAGTGACTTGCAGTGAAATGTTAGCATCTAAAATGACATTGATAGGCATTTGAGTGTGTATTAAAGCTGTGGTGTGTTGTGGGGGTTTTTGGGTGTTTAGGTGCATATTTTCTAAAATGAAAGTTAATTGCTGGGATATAGCAATGGACAGATTTGGATAGAACCCAGTGCCTTGCACTGCTGCTTGCTTTACCTATTTAAGCTCTGAGTTTGATGCTCAAAGTGCTAATTTTATCCTTATTTTTACTTACGGCTTAATCATAAAATTTTACATAAGTTTATTAATAAGTATTTTATTCCACAGTTGATCAGAGAAAGAAAATAGAATTGGAACTGGAAGAGACACATATCCAGGCATTAGAGGTACAAATTCTACTCTTCATACAAGAAAAAATAAAACTTCTTTCAGTAAACTAGAGCTGGTGGAAGTCCTGTGTGTACTACACATTTATTGTAGAGGACAAATAAATGGAGGAAGGAAAAAAAGTACTGATCTTCTAAATGTGTTTGCTTTAGTAATGCTTGTCTTGCTCTCTTAGACTCTCAAAAGAGAGTGGGAGTTGGAGTCTGATGTGCGTTTAAACAATGCTTGTGAAGAGCTGTCTGAGAAACATCAGATTGAAATGGTGGAACTACAGAAAACTCTGGAAGTGGAATTAGAAAAAGTCAAAACAGAGATGGAACTTCTTTCTCTTGAGAACCAACAGTCTAACAGTAAGTGCCATGGTCTGGGAAGCAGTTATCTGTATTGAACAAAGGTCAAACTATCAGTTTTTAGAAGCTATTTAATGAACAAATAGTCATGTACTCTTACTTAAAAACTGGGCCAGTGGCATCAGACTGTAGAAAACAGCCTACAGGGACTGAATTTTCCTTGATCAGTATCATTAAAGCCTGTTTTCTGAGGATAATAGATGTTTTTTGCAGCTTACTGTGGCTGAAATGTGGTCATCTGATTGCAGATTCTGGGCAGGTCAAGATTTGTTGTCCAGGTTCACAGGGTTCAGAGAGTGCTTAGTGCCAGGATATTGTACTTGGTGCAAGCTTTTCTAGTCTTTTCTGTTAGCTGCTGCCTGCTGCTCATTGTGGTCATAGGAGAAATGCTGTGTGTGTAGGCTGTGAAGAAATGCTTGTTTCCCTGTTCCAAGTGTGTGTGTTTCTAGTCAGGATGCTTGTCCATGTATGAGGAGAACAGATGCTCATCCCTCCAACACTACTGATGGATTATCTCTTAGCTAACAGCTTGGAATTCAGACAACTAGGAAACACTGCATAGAAATGCTTGGGTTCCAAATACTTCACTAATTAAAGTATTTTAGTGGTTCCGTTTAAAAACTAGTAATCTAGTCTAAAAACATGCAGTAGTTGCACAAAAGGTTGTACAAGCTATTCAGTAGCAAGGATGATGATGATGATGATGTAACAGACTAATTTTTAATTTTAGTAAAATGTATAGAACTGGAGAAGGAACACCAGGTAGCCATTAAAAAATTACAAGAACAGCTGGAAACTGAACATAAGCAACTCCTAGAAGATCTGAAAATAAGAAGCCAAGAAAAAGAACAGGATCTTCAGAAAGAGGTAAATTTCTTTACTCAAATAGTTGATGATATGTAACAAAAACTAGACTCTATACATACCATTTGGGCGACTTGTTTGTATTTAGGTTTTATTGAAAAACTAAAATGCGTCTCAAGAAGCAGATAAATACTCTGGCATTTTCCGTAGTGGTCCTAAAACTTTTGATTGTCATTGCCTCTGTGCCATTTGGTGCCATTACTTCCTCTCTATTTATATGTTTTATTTTCTGGATTTTGTGTTTTGTTATTATTTTTCTGGCACTTTATTTTTTCTAATGATAAATACGGCATCAAGAACAAATTCTTCTGTCTCAGAGGAGTGATTCTAAGTTAGCAGTATCTGTGATAGCGTGGGTTGAGAACTGAGAGTCTGCTTATCACTCTTTCCACCTGTTTCTGACAGAGCTCCCTTACATAAAATAAGCAATTACAGCAAATTTTATTAAATTTGAGTGTGAGTTTTTTGTTTTGTGTTTTACATTTGTTTGGATTTTTTTAACATGTCTTTTATAGCTGGAGAAACTTCAGGCCATACATGAAGAGCTCAAGACTCAGTCACAAGAAGAAATCAGGCAGCTTTGGTCTCAACTTGATAGTACCCGAACAAATAGGCAAGAGCTAAGTGGTATGCTCAAAACTTCTGCTTTTTATTTGTTGTCTGATTTTCATGTGGAAGTATGCATTATGGACACAGTGTTTTTGGTCATGTACCAGAGGCATATAGGTAGGTCACATAAGCGTCAGTCGGTTGTACCCTAGTGGTCTCTCTCTGAAAGGCAGGTTGGTCAGTGTCACCAGAGTAGCTGGTTTTGCAGTGTCAAAAAGCATGGTATGGCTGTGGGGAAGAGCTCACTCCTGTTTTCCTTTTCCTACTTGCTTTACTTCTGCACACTGAACATTTTTCATTGTAGTGGCAATGAAGCATAATGGAGTTAAAAAACTGGGAATATGCTTGCTAATACAAAAACACACTGCAGTTTGTATTTGGTGTGGAAATGGGTGTACATTCAATTAAGAAACTGTTAATTGTAGGTAGATGTTAAAGCTCACTGTTTAGTTTATGACTTTTAGTAATTTATTATGTCTAATAGATCAGTCTGTCTAAAAAAAACCCAATCAAATAGAACTCTGATTAGGTTATATCTTGAGGTAGAAATGGATTTTCCCTCTCTCACTTTTGAGGACAGGTAAATAAACTGCTTTTTCATTGACACTCAAGATAGTGATTCGTTGTCTACCGAAAGACTTCTCATTCTTCCATATAGCAAACCCTTGGGTTAAAGATACCTATATTTAAAAAATAAAATCCTTCAGATGCTACTTCAGAAATCAGAATGAATCACAGAATTGTAGGGGTTGGAAAGAACCTCTTGAGATCTGGTTCAGCCTCCATGCTAAAGCTGATGCTCCTAGAGCAGGTTGCACAAGATCATGTCCAAGTGATCACGTCCAGGTTTTGAAGAAGAGGATGGGATTCCAGAACCTCTATGGGCAGTCTATTTTCAGTGCTGTGGCACCCTCGAAGGAAAGGATGTTCCTCATGCTCAGATGAAACTTCCAGTGTCCCAGTTTGTGCCTGCTGTCCCTTATTCTGTTGCTGGACATTGAGTCATTCATTTTAAGCTCAGCTTTAATGCCCACTTCACCAAGTTGCCCTTAGTTGATAGGGGTGTTTTTTCGGTAAGGCTTAAAATAACTTTCTTTTTACATGACAATGGTTCTGTTTGAAAGAATAAACAAATCCCCTAAGCCTAAAAGCAAAAAATGAGTGCAGAGCAATTAAACATGAACAGGTTTGGGTTTTTTTTGAGCTGTTGGTTTTTTGGGTTTTTTTTTTTTTAGACTTTTGTATATCTACATTAAACTTAGAAAAAAGGTTTTAAAACCTGAGAGAAAATGATGACTGGATGAAATCTGCCACTTCATGCCTTATATATCTGAAGACTTCTGTTTCCAGATTTTAGGTGTGTTAAACAAAATAGCTTCACAGTGTAGCACTTGGAGATGACAGACAGTTGTGTCTGAAATGAAACAGAATATATCTGAGATGTGTGTGCACAAATAGATGTGTAGCATGTGAAAGGAGGAGCTTTGGAAAAATAAAAATGGTAGAGACCATGATGTTGACCTTGCCAATGCGTGTGCTCACCTTGTATTGAGTCTGTACTATTAGGGACATTCTTTGCTGCTGCTGGGGTAGATAAAACAGAAGGCAAATGTAATATGTGTCAAGTACAATTTCAGATTTATTGAGTAACATAATTGTAAACAGCTTTTGAAATATAATAGAGCTTTGCAAAGATGGCTGCTTCTTGTTATTGTAAGTTCAGTGGTCTTTGATATTACAGAATTAGTTCAGATAGCACTTTATAATATTTGCTGGAATTCCTATATTTTCTCTCTATAACTCTTTATTAACCTTTCAAATCCATGTTTCTAATCATTCACATTTCTAATTCTTTGGACCCTTTGTGTTTCTTCTTCATCTTGCTTGAGATGATGAAACCAGAGTGCAAGGCCATGGTCAAGGTGAGGACTTCTCTTTTGGTGTGTCACATCTTGCTTTGCTCTTCTTCATTTGAGTGATCACTTGCTGATGTATTTGGATTGATTTGAGCAGTCATGGTGATGGATTCAAAATGCAGTGACTGGGTAATGGGATTGCTGTCCTGATACCATAAAGCCAATTCAAAATTGTTAAATGCTTTTCTAGGCTAATTTTGTGCCAGCAGACTTTGCTGGTTAGGGAAAATCTACCCAGACTGGATTTCCCTTGCCTATCCCATTGGTGTTACTAGTCCCTGCATGCCACTCCCTCTGGTCCCTGTGCCTGGCAACTGCTCCTTTTGGCAGCAAGCTTGAGCCATGTGCTTCTCCTATTCTTCCTGTCTGCGTGTTCGTTGTGAGAATTTTTCATGCGAAGTGTGCTTTTTTGGTTTGCTACACAAGCAGTGTCAGTTAGCTGTGTTGCTTCCTGGATGCCATCCTCTATTGCCACAAATATTTATTCTCTTTTATAACATAAGCAGCTGCTTTTCTCCAAGTTATTCTTGTTCTTCCAACTTCCATCCTCAGTTGATTCTCTAGGGATTCAGCTAACTTGTCTGTCAAAATGAGCCAATTAGGAAAAAAAAAAAAAATGCCCTCTCATGATTTTTGTCCTTTTTCCCTTACCTTTTAGCTTTCTAATATGTTACTGCTTCTTTAATACAAAATGTGAGGAAGAAGGCTCTGAAAAACTTGATGAATGTGCTGCAATACCGGCCATTGCCCTCACTCTTTGGAAGGAGGGTAGCTTGCTGAACCAGCCTTGTTCCCTGTTCTCTACAACTTTTTTTCTATTGGATGGATTCTATTGGATCACTGTATTTTCTTTCTTGTGATTTTATTTGTTTCCATAGTTTGTGCTAAAATTGTTTTTGTTTGTGTGTTTTTTGCTGGAGCAAATTAAATGTTTTTTTGTCTAAATTATTGCTACTGATTGCTATAAGGAGATGTGAAGATTAAGCAGTATTGCAGGACTCTTCGTGTTGCTATCACAGAGCTGAAGGACAAGAAAATGAGGAGGGCTAAGAGTCAGTTGACTCTTTTCATGATGATGGTTTCATTGAATGCTGTGTAAATGGAAAACATGGTTGTACTGTCTTTTGAGGAAGAAATGTTTTGTCTTTCCAAAGTTCATCTTCTTATGTAGCTTGTGGGATAAAATTTTACTTCTGTGCTAAGAACTAGAATATGACTTAGCCTAAAGATTAAGTACTTCTGAGTGCTTGTGTTGGTTTTGCCTCCATTCTAGAGCTAAAAGAGCAGCTCTTGGCTCGCGCATCACGGGTGGAAGAAATAGAGCGTTTAAAACAAGACTTTGAACAGCAACATCAGCAAAGACAAAGCGAGCATGAAACTGAATTAGAACAACTGAGACTTTATTTTGAAAATAAATTAAGAGTTGCTGAAGAAAACTACAGAGAAGAATTGACTTTGCTCCATCAGAGACTGCAAGAACTGAAGGAATATTCTCTGTCAGAGTTTGAAATGAGTCAAGATCAAACAGGGGACATCAGGTGATTTATTCTTTTTCCTTCAATCTCATGTTATGACAGCAGGCTTCCCTTTTTTTTTTTTTTTTTTTAATTTAGTATAAAATATGTTAGCCTCAAAATAAATTGGGATAGAGCATTAGGTAATCTATAGTTGGAAACCCATTGTGTAAAATAATTCATTAGCAGTCCTGAGCAGTTGTTGCAATTGTTCTGGTCTTACTTACTCAGCAAGTTAATTTATTTTGTGACAAGTTACAATTCTAAATTTTAAAACCCTTTTCTCAGTTATTCTGTTGCAGTTTTTGAAGAGACTGCTGAGAAAGGGAGAATGGATACACTTGGACAGCTAAATCAACAGCTGGAACAAAACCAGGTAGGATTCTTCATATATTGAAGTTCTGCTGTTCGTTACATGACCTCTATGAAAACTTATGTCTGATTCTTCGCTCTTAGCAAGGAATTCATAAGTTTGAGACATTTACTAAGGCTTAATTATTTTTGACAAGTATATAGTAAATTTTAAACTTAAAATAGTTCTCCATCTGGCAGAACAGATGAAACTGTGCTGCAATTTTGTATCCTCTGGGTTATCCCATGCCTCATAACAAACTTATCAAAGCTCTTCCACACAAGCGTGGAATTCACGTTTCTCTTCTTTATGGCTTTTGTAGTAATTGTGCCTTTTACTGCTGTCTGTTCTTTTCACATGGAAATGTTCATTTGATTCCTCTTCCATTTTTGCACCTATTTTCTTGCACCTTGTTGTAATTTTAAATTCTTGACTTCTTTGCTCAACTTGCTTGAAGCCAAGTGCTTCAAAAAGAAAATTTACTCTTCTTTTATTTTTTTATTTTAAAAACTAATTACAAAAAGACTTCTTGTGATGGTTTGGGAGTTACCTGCCCCCCCCCGCCCCCCGCCATGAAATCACCCAGTCTAGACTCAGCTGACTGTAAGTTAAGCTTAGCACAATATACAATTAGATATATACACAATATACAGGAATATTTACAGAAATATACAAGTTAAAGGTAATATAGAAACACAACACCCCTCCCAGAAATCAGTGTCCCCAGGAGGGGCTCCCAACCACCCTTCCATCTCTCTACCTTACCCCAGGGTCTGCCTGATGTGCAAGGTGAGTTTGGAGGATTGGCAAGGGGGGTTAGAAGCAGAATGATTAGTTGGGTTACACAACAGAAGGCCAGAAGACACACTGACTTCCAGAGAGAGACTCTCTGTCTCTGTGTTATCTATGCTTGTTTCCTTGTTTTTATACATCTCAACAAGCCTATGAATGAAGTAGACATCACCATTATTTTCTTTTCACAGCTTATAATCTATTTTTTTTTCCATTAAAATATTCCAGTTAGCCTTAAACCAGTACACTTCTAGTACAGGAATAACCAGACATTACATACACAAGACAGCATGAGCTCACTCTCATTAGTAAATCAAGCAAAACCCGTATGAGTTATGAATGACAAACATAAACATCATGCCTTTTTTTCTTGCAACTGTTACCTAGCTGTGCAAAATGATGATACTCATAGATCATTACTTCTGAGTTCTATGGTGTGTGTAGGAGGGCTTCTCACTGTTGATAGTTTTTGTACCCAGATGCATATGGAACATTGTCCTCTATTATACCTTCAAACAGCTCCCAAAGCTCAGATCTGCCTTCTGGCATTGTTCCAGAATGTATCTGTCTTAAGGGTCTTTCCTACTCTAGTAGCAGATGAAATGGCAGGAACAGAGCAAAACCAGTAGGGATTTTGTAAACAAGATATGCGTCAAGCAGATTCTTTTGTAGTGCAATTCACTTAGAGCTCACATTGAAAGATTCTGAATGTGGTTTCTTGAAAGCTGAGGATGTCTTTCTAACCTGTTTCTTCTGTAGGAAGAACTTGTCAATTTGCAGATAAAACTTAAGGAACAACACAGGCATGAATTAGATTCCTTAAGATCATCTCTTGAACTTCAGTATAAGGAGGACCTGATGAAAATGAAGATGGATCTGTCAGATAAATATATAACAGAAATTGAGGAAATTAAAAGAAAGCATTGTTTAGAACTTGAGCAACTACGTGCCCGTCTTTCAGAAGAACATATAAAAGGTAAGGTGATCTGACAGAATGGGAAGTAAAATGGTAAGCTGCTTGTATGGCTTGTATTTTAATTCAAGTAGGCTTATCTGAAGAAGTTTTCAATTTTTAATTACTTTACTCTAAACAATAGGGAATGCTTAACATAGCTAATTCCTAGCATCTCATGCTTCAGTTTTCAACTTTTATGGGCAGGTTGAGTTAAATCTTCAACTATGTGGTGACCTCAAGTTGTTTATTGTCTAGTAAAAATACAACAACTGTGGAGCAATTGTTAAACAGAGTTCATCAGGTTTCCATTCTTGATACCTGGAAGGATACTGTCAATTCCTGAATTGAATTGAATTGAGCATTTACTTTTTTTACCTTTTTTTTTTTATTTTTTTTAGTGTTAAATCTCATCTGTGTTAGATGTCTCTTGTATTTGCATTAAATAAACCAGTACTCAGTCTAGCCACAGAGCAGACCCACTTCTGTTCTATGCTCCATACCTCTTTTACCTGTGTTCCTCTTGTGGGTTAAAGAGTGCCCTACTTACTAAAGGTTAATATTAAATTTCCCTCTCTATTGAAAGCATTTATAGTAGCAGAGTTTGTAATAGACATCTTTTGCTGTAGAATTCAGGTTAAAGTTCCTCTTAAAGCTAAATTTTAATGAGAACTCCCAAGGCTATGGGCTTATGTCACTTCTTAACAGTTGGTGCTTTTCCTGTAATTCTAACATATAGAAATACAGTGCCTTGTACTGGTTCAACTGAAAATGTATATGTTGTTAAAGTACAGGTAAGGATCATGACAGTTCTTGTATCTGCAGATTCTTTGTGGGAGCACAATGTGATACACAAACACTCGAACTTATAATTTGTGACAGCTAGTTATGTAACACAAGGCTATAACTATTTTCCTTGGTATTTTGGTTAAAAGAATCAGTACAAGTCTTTTAATTTGCAGTCATCTTTCTTATCTTCAGTTATACACAGCATATCAAAACTGCTTACGTTAAAACACTTAGAGGTTTGACCCTTCTGCTTCTGGGAGAAATATCTTATGCAAACTGTATGTGCAGAAGAGGACATAAAATTTCCATGAATCTGCTATTAACAATGAAGAAAAAGAAAGTCTGCTTCTGTGGCTGTTGCTGACAGGAGGGAGGTCCTGCCACAGGATTCATGATCTGTCCCCACAATGTGTGTTGATACTAATACATTTCAGTAATAAAGCAGAATCCTCCTGATAAGGAATTCTTGTTGGTTTATAAGTAGTATGGCTGCTGATGAACTGTGCAGCTAAAAATGTCCAGTTTTATTTCTGTACATTATTAGGACTTGTTAAAATAAACTCTAGAATGCTATTTTACTGTTTTAAGTTGGATCTTTTGGTTTTCTTTTTCAAGAAATCACCAAACTGCGCCTACAGAGTGCTCAAGATGCAGCACGTCAAGTTGAAATGGAGGTGGCTGAGCGAGTGTCTGTGCTGGAGGAAGAGCACAAAGCAAAGCTCTCTGTCCTTCACTCTGAGAAGCAGCATATTGCAGAGCTTTCAGAAGAAATAGAGTATTTAAAGGATGAGATTGCTAAACAAAAAGATATTTCTGTGCAGAATGAAAAGCATCTGAAAGAGGAAATGGAAAAGGTAATTCTTATTACAGTACTGTTTTGGACAAGTTCAGATCTGTTAGGAAGGCCAAGGAAATGGAAGTAGCACTTACCTTAAAATGTCCCTAGATTAGTCACTTCAGCTGTAAATGGACTTGCATGGATACACCCAAATATTGGAATATGACTGAAGTTCAGGGCACTTGAATGTTAAACACAGTTTCTTTGCACTGAACTTTCTTTCAGAGCACAGGTGGTGTGGGAAAACAGGTTCTTCAAGGGTTGATCTAATCCACCTTTTATATTAATGTGGGTCAAGCACATATATATCACTCCAACACAGACACAGAGAAAAGGTCCTCATCCTGAACATCTCCCTGCAGCACACTATGAAATGCTGGTGCACAAGTAACATGGTGCACTTGCATGCTGTGATGTGGTATTGGAGAATTTGGCAGAAAGCACTCTGGCAGATAGAAAAAGCCCTTCTGCTGAATGGGTCTCCTCTAAGAAATTCCTGGTTTTGTTAGGACTGTCTTTTGAAGCAAATAACCAAAAATAATTTTTCATACTGTTTTTCAAGGGAAGAACTAATAATTGGACAACAGATTTCTACTGTTTTTTCATGTTTATGTGGCTCTTACACCTTCATCGTCAAAGTCTTGGAGTTGAGAGAATCCTGTCTGGCACCTTCCCTTTTACCTGTTGAATCAACTATCTCATCTGAGGATAAACCTTGATTGCATGTTAACGAATTCCTTAAATTGTTCCAATATTTGGATGCTCATGAGACTTAGATAGATCAAGCTCTTACTTCAAAATGAGAGGGAAGGAGGAATTGAGAAGTGAGATATATATGTGTTATCATTTTCCACACTGAAATGTGTGGAGACTGCCATAGAAAAGAGTTGCAAACTATTTGTAGATAACATGGAGACTCAGTTGAAACTTCAAGTAGTGAAGCTTTCAATGCTATCGCTTTACTCCTACCACCTGCAGTATCTTCTATGTTGCACTGCTGGGTGGGACAAAGATGTGTAGAACACAGTGTTTGAAACCACCCTGTCCCATGTGCTGATTCAGTGGAAATACATATTTTAATTGCCTTCCTATCTCTTGCTCTCGGAAACAGAGTGAACCTCCTCTGAATTTCCTCTACTGCCTCTCAGTTTCCAGTGCCTCCCATAAAAGTTTTCATGGATTGTGTATTCATCAAAATCTGAGTACCTATAGTTTGATATTTCAGCCTTCCTTTTATTTGGAAGAGTGACTGCACTGCAAGAATTGAGTCTCTCCAAGGTCTTAAATGCCTGAGAATGTTCAATTCACACACTTGAGCTTGGTTTTGGTATTGTAGACATTTTTTAATAACTGTGTTCACAGGTAAAATATGAAATTGCTGAGGATCACAAGAATAAATTAAAGGAAGCCAGAGAAGAAGCCCAGAAAATAGAAGCTATGTACAAAGAGAAAGAGAAGGAATGGAAATGTGAAAGCGAGGACCAGAGAATCCAGGCAGAAGAGAAGTTATCATTGTTGCGTACAGAACTGCAAAACAGAGCAGAATATGAGAAGCAGAATTTACAAAAGGAGTTTGAACTTCGAGAAGCTGAAATGAGCCAACTTCAGGATCACCAAGCTGCCAAAATTCTGGAATTGGAAAAGCTGGTAAAAGAACAGCAAAACAACTTGCAGCAGCTAGAGGACAGCCTTGCAAGTGCCCAGGCTATGCAGAAGTCTCAGGAGCAATATGATGCTGACTTGCAGGCAGCCAAAGTGCTTATGGCAAAGGAAATAGAAAAGGCCACCCTTTGTCTGCAGGAAGAATGTGCATTGAAAATCATGGAAGCACAAAACAAGTATGTCCTGAGTGTAGCAGCATTTTGTTTTACCGGTTAAGTTATAGTCACTGTTGCTTTTTCTTATTTTAAACAAAAAGAGTGGTAGTGATGTAGGCTTGTCACTTGATGGCAACAGCTAACTTGCATATGTAAAGCTGACTTTCCCAAGGAACAGTAATGCTGTCCATTGTGGTTTGCTGCACTAATTTGCTTTGTGTAAATGCATTTAATTGAGTGTAGCAAATCAAATGAAGTGTAATCAAGTACTTCCTGCTACAGTTAAGAATACAACGCACAGCTGAAAATTGTGTGCTAGCCTTGGAGGAGGGAAAAGTTACAGGACGCATCAGTGGAAAGATTCTCTACTTTTTTTTTTTAAGTTTTGCTAGACAATTCAAATTGTCTTGACTGAGTTTTTCCTAGTGAATGAAACTTGTGTTAACCACTGAATGCTGAGGTGGTTGTGCTGCATAGGATATTCTTCAGTTTGGTTAGACATGAAAGTTGAAATGTATCAATTTTTTTTCTCCTCTTTACTCTCACTGTTTTAAGCATATTAGATGAAATATTCGAACTATTACATGATTGTATTTGCCTGCATTGCTTAAAATTTATCCCTTCTTTCCTTCCCAAGGACTGGCTCACAAAACAAGATTGAGGAAACAGAGCAGAAAACAGTGAAAGCTGAAACTTAGTCTTTAAATAGCAATAATTAAGAAGTGATTGGTTATCTGTATCAAACCTACCCCACAGTTAACTACAGCACTTCAGATACTAAATCTGCATTAAGCTTTAAGCAGACCTCAGAGAGCTGAGTTTGGAGGACCCTCCCAAGTATCCCGCACAGACTTCCACATGTCTTTGTCTTAACTACATGTTTTTAGAGATGTTCCTTATGACAGTTCATTTACTTGTCTACAGATGTGTTATCTGCAAGGTATATGTTGTGCCATAGGTGCTCTCATATAGCACTATTTTCTCAAACAGAGACAATGAACTGTGTTTGTATGTCTTTTAGTGAGTAAATTGATAGGAGTGTCGTTCTACCTAGTAACAACCAGATACTGCAAAGTGATGTAGCATAACATTTAATTATGTGGCTATGAAATCAGTGTTGTGGCTTGCAACGAACTGCTTCTGTATGTGAAACAAAGTGAAATTTGTGGAGGCTAAGTAAGGTCTACTTATTTTTCTTTTATTTCTTATTAATGTTTTTATTTTAAAAAAGCCTCTCTGACAGTATTCTCTTAACTACCTTGGCAATAATATAGGTTTATGGAGGAACACAAAGCTATGACTCAGAAATTCACAAGCGAGCAAGAGATTCTTCTCCAAGAGCTGAAAAAGAAACATGTTGATGAGCTGGAACTCCAAAGTCAGCAGTTACAGGAGAAGCATAAGCAGCAAGTTTTGTCTCTTACAGCTGAGCTTCAGACAAAGCACCAAGCTGAAACTGAGAAACTTAAATCTGCACTAGAAAGTAAACAGCAGATTCAGCTTGAAGCTTGTGTTGCTGAACTACAGACAAAGCATCAGGCACAAATTGATGAGCTGGAGGCTAAACACTTATCAAATCTGGATTCCTTGGAGTCGTCCTACCTGTCTGAAATTCAGAATATAAGAGATGAACATAGTCAGGCTCTTGAGAAGCTACAGCTGCAGCACACGGAACAGCTCCGTGAAAAGGATAAACTGCATCAAGCATGCTTGGTTCAGGAGATAGAGATGTTGAAGTTAAAGCATGCTGAAGAGCTTCAGCTTTCCCAAAATAATTTGAAGATTGAGATAGCTGCTGTTCATATGGAAAAACTTAAAGCCATGGCTGTTGAAGCAGAAGAAGCTCATAAGGTGAGTTAGAAAGCAAACGGTGTACAAGGTGAAAATTCATGGTGCATTGTGTGGGATCACCTTTTTCCTTGTTCTTGAGGTGTATTTCTGCAATCTCCTTTGTGCCAGCACTGACATTTGTGTGTGGCCATATTGTGAGCTGACATGAGCAACTGAAGCTGAAAATTAAGTCCATCTGTCGCTCCCCTTCTGAATGCTTGGACTAATGAGTTTTCTATCTCAGTGTGTTGAAGAGGTATGAGGTAAATATTTGTAACATAATTCAGATTGGAGGGTCCCCATTCTGTGGCTCAGAGCTTCTCTGCCAGATAAAGTTACCATCTAATACTCCAGTATGGATTAGAACAAAAATAAATGTAATTTGATAGCTTAAGCTATATTTCTAGAACTGTAAAGATCCTCCCTAATGGCACAGTCCCAAGAGGGAAAATACAAGAAGGGTAGCTCTAAAGGTCTCAGGTGGCATTTTGGGAGCATGTTGTGGATGAACGGATACTATCTTAGGGCTTTTAACAGAATTCTACAGCTTTACTCTTGATAAGGCAGAGGTTTGAGCTCTTGTAGAGATCAGATGGGTAAAAAATGATCCCAAGACTTTTCCAAGTTGAAGATCAACTTCAGAGCCTTTCAGAGAGAGATGCTGTGTTTTAAACTTGTGTGATAGAATGCCTACTTCCCGAGCTAATGATTATATGTTCTGTCTGTGCCCACAAAGAACTAAGAGGAAAGTCTTGTGGAAGGAAAGGTGGGTATTTTTCTTCTGTGCTATCATTGGTAACTAATCTTAAATCTGCATTTTCATTGTTCTTGAGTATAAAGAACTCCAGAAACAAAAAGCTGAAGATTGCTGATAAGCTGGATAGTAGAGGGTGTTAAAAACTGTTTACTAAATAAGAAAAAATAAACCCATTTCAATGATACAGAGAGTGTGTGTGTATGTGTATGTTTACTCACCATTCATGAGGCAATATTGTTCCTGTTGACTTAAAAAGCTTTCAAACAGCAGGACATGTGCTTTACAAATGGATTACAAATATTTGTACTTAGTCTTTTTCTCTACTTTTTTTTAATTAATGCTTACACAGGATCATTTAAACACAGCTCTTCAAAATCAAAGGAGGTTGCTGGAAGAAGAAAAACGTCTGGCCCTGGATACATTACGTGAGGAAGTATTGCATATGGAAGAAACGCATAGAAAAGCACTCCAAGAACTTCAGGATCTTAATGAGGCAGAAATAAAGAAATATAAGGAAGAATTCTCCAGGCAATTGGAAGAAGAACTGAGGAAACTAAAAGCACAGCATGAACATGAGAAAGAGGTCAGAATATTGCTAATGCCTAAATTCAAAATCATTCATACTTACAAGAAAGTAAATGCAGTTTTATTAGCTTTAGAAGTAAGGCTTTATATCTAGATGCCGTTCAGATGTATTATTTTTTAATAGTGGCAGTAGATACGATGTGACAAAGTTAAAATTTTTATTGGGGAGTTTGGTGGGCTTGATTTCCTTTAAGTTCTTGTCATGTTTAAAAAATTAAAGTTCTTATTTTGATAGAAAACTAATAGGTAGTAGTTTTACCGTTTTTTCTTGTTGGAAATGTTTGTGTGTGACCTTCGCTTTCATACTGAAGGCTAAAACTTTCATCGTCTACACTCTCTTTAAACACTGAAATGGAGTAAGATCTTCTATTTACTCAGTGTTTCATACAGTCTGACTTCTGTTGATGCTAGCAGCCACAAGTGATTGAGACATTTTACATCTCTGTGTTTATATATTACATTTGTACGTAAGTAGAGATCACAAACAAGATGTGCTTTATCCAGCTATAGCCAAGCAACATATGTTAAAGTATAATTTAATTTTGCTTTTCCACTTATTAATTTGAAACTTAGTGTGCTAAATAAGTCTCTAATCACTTTTACTACCTGGCGCACCTCAAAAGAAACATTTAGGTTTGAAATTTTCCATGTTCTTTTGGACTGTTTGCCTTAGCTGGTAGAGATTTCCAGATGGCTGAAGTGCATTGCAGACTTTCTTTACTTTTGGAAGAATAGCTAGCCTGGGAAGGTAATTTTGTGAGTTATCTCAGAAGTTCTCATAATTACCGAATTTTTAAGCCTTTTATCCTAGAAACAGATTTTTTTCTCTATTCTGATGACTACAGAATAGAGAAAGCCTCCCAAACCTCTGATATTTTTTTAAATAACTTTTTTTAACTCATAAGATAATTGCATTAAATCTATCTGTGTAAAGCTTAATTCTATCTGAACAAGAGAAATCACCTCTTACCCCTGTGTTCCTCTCCTTTTCGTTCTTAGAATTTCTCATAGGGAAGTGTCTGTTGGAACGGACAAGTAGTTAAAGCTTTGTTAGTCTGATGGTCTCGTGTTCAGGAGATGCTTGTTTTCCTTAGGCAAGAAGCAATGAGGCCTTTTTTTACCAGCTTGCATCTTTCTGTGGCCAGCATGATGATATATAGCAGCTCTGTATGACCTTGAGGATTGGTGAGAACTACTGTGAAAATACTCTTAAGAATTTGTTTGAGCCTGATGATTTTGGTTTATTTTATTTTTGTTAATTAGAAGGCTATGGCTAAAGTATTTGGTATTATTTTAGTGTGTAGATGTGTGCTGCTGCTGCATCTGCCTCTAAAGTAGAAAGTGTGCGAACAGCTCTTCTGGCTGACTTTGAGGAGCTAAAATTGAAGCAGCAGCTTCAGTTCCAGGAAGAGATTGAGCTACTGAAGTGTCAGTCAGAGGTACTGCTCGAACAGCAGATTGCACAGCTGAAGGTAAATGAATTTCAGAATGTACACTGTTAGCATGTTTTGATGAAAAAGAACAATTGGTATCCATTTTTGTTCTCAAATGGCAATCTGTGTTAGAGCTCTTCCTTCTAGAAGGAAGCACTAGGAAAGCATAGGAAGCAATGCGGTGTTCTATAAGCAGTTGAGGTGTTTACAACAAGGTTGCCTTAAAATCCTGGATTAGATGTGATGTCCTTCAAACCAAAACCAAAACAATCAGTGGAAAGTATTTGCTCTAAGCAACATTCCTTGCATACATTTGTGTTCAGTTTGTCACCTGAAACTTTTCTTGATGTCTGCGGTGACTGTGCCCTTGGCCTATCATCACTTTTATACTTAACACTTGGCAAAAACACATGCAATGTTATCTAAGATTTTACCAAGTGTGTGATGACAGGAAGCACTTTCTGTGTTGTTTTTTTTTGTTTTTGTTTTTTTTTTTAATTGTTCTTCATTTCTGCTTTCTTGGATTGTTTGTTTGAGTTCCAAACTTTTGTCCTGATAAGCGTCTTCAAAATGCTTCAAAACTGCCTTTGTCTGACCTTTTGTACGATGTCGTAACTGCCTGTCATCTTGTGCAAAATGCTTTCACGGTCAGGTGAAAAGCATCTATCAAACTATTAAATGAATGGAGAAGATACATCCCATGTCAGAAGAGAAAGGGAAACGTGCCAACACACTAAGAGCAGTGCTTGTATTCATCTCAGTGTTATCACTGTACTGAGCAGCCATTGAGCTCAACTTTAAGTACAAATAACTGAGATTAGATGAAGTACCATCTCCTTATTTGCTTCTCCTTGGGAGATTCCAAGAGATCCTTACTGTTCCTGCCAGTGCTTCACTTGAGGTGGGACTCTGTAACAATTGCACGAACCTCTAGAATTAGATGCTCTGGATGTGCTGAAAATTTTTCCTATTTCCTGCTTCTGGTACTCTGTGGACTCTTGGCCATTCTTTGACCTCTATCCATCTGGTGCAACTGTCTTTTGAAACAGAGGACACAAGTGTATCCTGAAAAGCTGCTGGAGGTATATTTGGCATTGCTGTCCTCAGCTGAACCTCAACCTTCAGTCCACAGAAGCTGAGACTGGACTGACAGGAATCACCAGAATCACCTCTTGGGTATATGCCTGTTGTTCTCTCTCTCTTGTGCTGCCCAAGTGCTTTAGTTAGCACTTGGGACACCACAAACCTCTCTTTCTGTTCAAATTTTGCCAGAGGTAATTCTACTGCTAGTATGTCTGTCTCTGGTGGTTGGTTGTTTTTTCTTTATAAACTTGATAACCAGTGTTTTGTCCTAGAATAGACTGACTGAGTCTCTTTGCAGTGTCAGACTGAGTTGTGTCATGATCTGATACAGAATTTTACAATGAACCTTCCCATGTCTACTTCCCCCCATGCTCATCTATGGGCTCATCTTCATGCCAGACAATTTGCTTGCTTTCTTCCCCCTTGGGTCCCTTTGCAGATTTGAATTATTCAGAGTTCCTTTCTGCAGCCTGTCATACTCTTTCAGTGGATGCACTGCTGCTGAGAAGAATAGTCAGGGTGTTTCAGAGACTTTGTCCAGAAGTTTACTGTACTGGTTGAGGAAAATCCTCATATTCCTTTGTGCCTATTAACTTGTGTCTCGCTAACTGTTAGGCATTCTTCTGTTTGAGTCCCACTTAGTCTAAAGACAGGCTGAGTCTCCCACAAAGGAGCTGGGACAGCTTGGGTGACTACATATGTTCTGAAGTCTTACTTCATGCCCTAGGGAAAAACCCCTTTCTTGACTTAACAATTAAAGCAAGGCAGCTTTCTCCTTGGATTGTATCGGTGTTTGTAAATCAGATTGCATGAGAATTTTGGAGGGTTTTTTATGCCGTGATGAAGACGTCCCATTTCCCAATTCTGGTGTTGCAGTAACTGTTGTTAATCAAGTGTTCATTTTATCCTCTTTTGGGAAGGGACTCCAAGATCTTGTGTCACTTTCCTTATTTGTCCATTCAGAAGTGGCATTTGTCTCATAATCCCTTCCTTTGGAGTGCTTTCGAGCACTCTGAGGTGATGTCTGGTTTACTAACTTCTACATAATTTAGCCATGTAAATCTACTCTGCAGATTTTCAGTTTGTTCTGGTAAATTACTCCTCCTCTGTGGGACTCAGTACAATGGGTGTTGTACTACTTGCAGTTGCTTAAAGTGGCTTAAGTGGCATCTATTCTTCTATGTCTTGACTTACTCATCTGTTTTCTGTTCCTCATCACTATCTCACTACTGTGAAGTGACCAAAATCTCAGTAAGCACAGTCAGATAGTTAATTTATCTGTCTACTTATTTTAAAATCATCGTTTTGGCATGATTTTGTTGATTGGTGGTGGTAACAGTAAGTTACTGCCAGTTTATCTGAGAAGGGAGGGTTTTGGTTTGAAGTTTTTTAGGGGTTGATTATGTGTTGGGGGGGAAGGGTTTGGTTTGTGTTTTTGTGGGTGTGTTGGGTGTTGTTTATTTTGTTTGGAGGTTTTTTTGTGGTGTTTTTTGTTTGGGTTTTTTTTGTTCTCTTTCTGTATATCAAAGTGTATGTGACTTAATGCAGGATGAATTTGAAGCTGAAAAAAAGGCATCATTACATCACACGGAGCAGGTTTTGATTCAGGAGAGGGAGAAGGCACAGGATGCTCACAGAAAGGAGCAGGAGATGTTAACAGCACAGTTGCAGGACAAAGCAGCAGTAATTATCCAGGTGCGTGGAATATATTTTAAACTTAGACACCTACAATCACCTTGCGACAATTTCCTTTCAGGTAGTTGTAGAAAGCTATGAGGTCTCCCCTCAGNGCAGTGAGGGTGGTGAGACACTGGCACAGGTTGCCCAGGGAGGTTGTGGCTGCTCCCTCCCTGGAGGTGTTCAAGGCCAGGCTGGACGAGGCCTTGAGTGACCTGTAGTAGTGGGAGGTGTCCCTGCCTATGGCAGGGGGTTGGAACTAGATGATCCTTGAGGTCCCTTCCAACCTTACCATTCTATGATTCCCCATAATACCTGTTCTCCAGACCCTTCACCATCTTCATTGTCTTTCCCTGGACACTCTTCAGCACCTCAGTGTCTTTCTTGTCATGAGGACCCTACAGCTGAACACAGTACTCATGGGGTAGCCAAATCAGTGCTGAGTACAGGGTGACAATCATTTCCCTGGTCCTGGTTGTCACACTATTCCTGATACAGGCTGGTATGCTGTTGGCTGCCTTGGCTACATGTGCACAGTGCTGGCTTATGTTCATGCTTGGTGTCCTGTAAATAAACTCATGATTAAAGAACCTGAAGTCTTACTGGTTACACTAGTAGGCTCAGAACAGATGTTGATCTGTTGGCTCCTGCTGTTTAAGCCCTCTTCACTCCCTGGAGCTGGAGGGATAGAGAAGAACATTACTTATGCATGCACACGTACATATGCATATATGTTGGTTTGGGATTCTTTTGGGGGTTTCTTTTTGTTCTTAGTGGGATAGAGGTGTCATGTCACCTGGACATATAAATGAGGAGAGAAAACATATTCCTAGCAACATGCTTAAAAAGTAAAGAAAGTTAGTTGGCACTAACCGGGTCAGATTACTGTTCAGGTTTGTGCTACAGCCTCAAAATTTATGCTAGGGCGTTGCTTTGCGTCTTTGAGGTGTAACAGTGAAAGCAAACCGAGAGCAAGCTAAAGTATGATGCAAAGTTTTTACAAGCTTTTTGTATTGTTCATGTGCATTGAGTCTGAATGCAAGTGAGGCAGCTCCCTGAAGCAAAACTAGCATCTAAAAAGAAGTAAAAAAAATGACCATTCATTTTTAGTTTTTCTGCTGATCATAATTTCTAGTAATTGTGGAAGAAAATTTGTTTAACAGAGGACCGTGATTGTATGCATGTATTTGGAGTTAATAGTTGCAATGAGATAGACTTTGTGGCATTGCTACTGTATTTTTCACAGCTGGAGAAGAAAGTGGAATCTTTAAATCGTGAAATAGAGGAGACAAACTCTGAACTGAAAGCACTTCTTGAGCTACAGGACAGAGAAAACCAAGAAGGGAATTTGGTAGCTGTGTTGAGATCTGATATTGAGCAGACCAAGGATGAAAGGTGTGTACATCTGTCTATCTTTAGCCCATATCCGGGGCTAAATTACAGCAGTTCTATCACTCCCTCCCCAACAGAAGGAGTAATGAGGAAAAGGAGAGAAGACCCACAAGTCAAAATGAAAACAGACTTAATGAAATAGCCAAACTGATGCCAATACGACTATAAAGTACATAAAGTTATACTGAGCCCAGAAAAGTTACAGAAGTCACAATAAACAGGAAAGTAGTCCTCAGAAGGAAGAGAAGCAGGGTCAGGAGGGGTTCAAGCAGAAAGTCCAAGCAGGAGGCTCTCACAGCAAACTTTCCCCTTTATGTTTCTGGTATGGGATACACCTGTGAGCCAATTTAAGTCAGCTGTCCTGATGGACTCAGAACTGCTGCCCTGTGATTCTGTTTCACAAAACCAGGACAACATCTTGGGTTACATAATGCTTAGCAGCTGGGGTTTTGTTGTCTCAATTTTCATAAAGAAATCAGTAACTACACAAAATTAAACTAGCTCAAATTAGTAGTGTAGAATGATGATGTATTTGGTTTATTTGCATTTTAAAAACTTTTTATTTTATTTTATTCCCTTTGTTCTGATGTAGACTTCAGTGTTTTGCAGTTTCCACTGTCTATAATTTGGGAAAATGCTAAGATATGGAGACAGTCTCTTGGTCGCAGAAACCTTTCAGTGCAATGCAGGTTGATTTGATATGCTGTTGGAACGTGTGGGTTAGAGAAGCTATCCCTAAGAATTCCCTCTCTCACCTTTTAAGAAACTGGCTTGCTGTTTTTCTTAACACTAAAATGTTTTCATAAGTATAATTTCGTTGCCTGCTCTGCCAGAACATCCCTCGTTATTTTGCTGTCAAAGATACTATACTAGCAGATGTCTTCTCCCTACTTACTGATGCTTCCATAGATACGGAAGCCTCAGATGCTTCAGGCTGCAGTATGTCTCCATCTACTTGTGGCGAAGAGAAAGGCTTTTTGCAGAGCCATGTCTGTGTGAATGGCCTTGTGGGTTTTTTCAGTCGTCTGAATCATCTTCACTGATAATTGTCAAACCATGGAAAGATACCCATTTTACACTGTGGGATTTTCAGTAGGTTCAAAATGCCTTTTAAGTCAAGTGCATGCAGGATTTGAAGTATTCAATATGGCTTTTTTTTCTAGGAAAAAGCTCCAAGAATCTTATCAGAATGTTTTGAAATTGCTTATGGAGCTGGTGAAGTCCACAACAGCTGTTGAGGACCTTATCTGTAGCAAGATTGGTCTTTGCCTTGATGACAGTCTGACTTCTGGAGATTCTACAGAAATTCCCAGTATTATGGAAGAAACGAGATTCATGCAGTATTTCAAAGCCAGAGAAAAGCATCACCTAGAGAAAGGTGAATACCTATCTGCATAAATGGATGTCATTAATTCACATTCTTGAGAAACACCATTTCCTTTTATATGGATAAGGTTCAGAAAGGGGGTATTGCTTGTTGCAGTGTTTTCTATGTCTTTTTTAAACTTCATCTGCTCTTAAGATAACATCTATCAGCATTCTTCTGTTGTAATTATTTTAATAGTGCAACTACTAAGATGCTGCTGGAAATGTCTGAATGGTTTATAAAGAAGGCAAGATGAACTTGAGGGAGTAGAACATTTCCCTTATGAGGAAAG